>PTRB01000077.1:0-134100 GCA_025094155.1 Lichtheimia hyalospora FSU 10163
TTCAGTTACTTCTAGATCATCCCCGATGTGTAAATTCTGGAAATACATTAATCCTTTATCATTCAGTGTCTGAAATATCACAGTTTATTTTAGATGGTAATGGGAATCCTAATATATAAAATAACACTGCTTTTAACACAGGATTGAAAAGCAGGTGTATGTAATATGTATGTATTATCGATGTATAGTAAGTTTCCCCTTCCATATATGTGTGTATCATCACTCTATCATGTTGATCGCATTGTATCATTCCCCGAGTAAGTTTCCTTTATCCAAGAAAGTTTATCAATATTTCTACCATCGTCTGCCATATCGTCCACCGCTACCACCGCCTGGTCTTCTATTGGCTTGTCCTCTGGGTGCATTACCACCGCTACCTCGTTGTTGCTGGACACCGGGTTGTCGGCTAAAATGAGCAATCAAACGCTCCTTGATCCATTCGTTGTTTCGTGGACTATAACTCTGAATGAGATGATCATGTTAATAAAGAATAGAATACATATATTCATTGCTGTAAATATTTACTCTTTGAGATGGCTCAAACACCAATGCAACAAATTCCTTGTGCGCATCAATGAATTGGAAAAGATCCTCTGCTCTATAATAACAATAAGTGCCATAGATACTCGCTTTTGCCATACCATTCTCTCATCTTACCTATATTGGATTTGACCCACTCTTGGGTTTTGCTGCTGAAGTTCTTGCTCATACATTCCAGCGATAGCTATTCATACAATTCATGTGTCAGTTTTAAAGAATGCATTACTACACAATAATGCACTTACCATCCATTGCAGCAGCCACTGTTTCAAAGTCGCTGATGATATCCATTGTGTCAGCCGTACCTGCCTGATATTATTGGTGTCCCTACTGCACTTACTAATATGTGCGTGATCTACAAAATAAAATCAAGGAGGAGGTGCATTTAGACGACGCGTTGCGAAACCAAAAGCGACAACGGATCGTACCGCGGTTGCTGATCGGGTTGAATCAGAAGAATGGTGTGTGTTGTCTAGAAACACAATAATGTTGAGAAATAAATACAGTGATGGTGGTTAGGGAAACGTACCATATTGAATAAAGAAAAGTGGAGTAGGAAAAGACCACTTGATTGCGACAACTAGACTTGGCGGAGCAAAAAACTAAGACCAAGATGTCATGTGAGTCCAATGGTACTTGATGAGCCCCTCTTTACCTTCACAAAGCATGTTCTCTTTCACAATGGAATGCTATATCGCTTTGAGTGGATAGTATAATGACAGAAATTGGGTATCATTTTTGGGTGCGATGGTTTATTCACCCATATTCAACGAGCAACAGGTAAAAGGAAAAGACACATGATTCAACATTGGGTTAATGATACACCATATCCACTTGTATTCTTTATAGATATCACTTTGACATATACACGTTTCTCGTATTAGTGCTCCTATTCCACGCAAGAGGTGCATCATTAGGATAGAGTTGCTGACAGCTACGTAATACAGCGAGATACAAGTTTTCATTATAGGAATATAGCAAATCGAGTTTATTTACACATATATCTTGCCATGATAACCAACCAGCTGTCTCAGTTACATGCTAAAGAATATCATACAATGTGCAAATGGTAAGTAAAATCATTTGGAAGATTGTGCACCACACAACTGGGTTTATCAAGTAGCTTTTATCTTGAACATTGTATCAGAAGATTAAAACTATCATGGAATGAATCGCTCGCTTTGCATTGATGTGATTATTTCGTTCTCAAGTATGTTCCAATAAAGCAATCCATTTGATGGTACATTATGTGAAATGCAATATAATATGGATGAGTTCCTCTCTTTTATGCACAAGTCTTTCATGACATATAATTGACAGCAGTACTGCTCTTCTTGAAGAATGTAATTTATAAGAGATATTGGGTCATGCATAAACATGGTTCAAGGCACGTTGCATGATTGGACCACCAAGTGGCTTGTAGGAGGAGGAATTGGACTGAGTTAACGCAGGTTGATTTTTCTCTTTCCCTCAGTTTCTCTTTCAACAGCAACAGCTATGCTTCGCACAGTGTAAGCAACTCGATGCCATTGTCCTTGTCAACGATCCATTAACAAGTCCATTTTATTCTAGTAAACCTAAAAACGCACGTTCAAAGCGTTTTCTCAAGAATCGTGAAGCTAAAGTCACTGAGAATCCAAAGACAGCCCTGTTTGTGAGAGGATCAACGACCAGTCAAGTGGTGACCGATGCGCTCAAGGATCTTGTAAGATCTCGATATATTACACTCTTGAAATAACACAACTCATTGTTTATATGATAATAGTACTCGTTGAAGCGTGCAAACAGTGTCTACTTTGGCAAAAAGAACGAGATCAAGCCTTTTGAGGATGAGACCAAACTCGAGTTTCTTTCACGCAAGAATGATGCTGCTTTCATGGTGATTGGCAGCCACTCCAAGAAACGACCCCATAATTTGACATTTGTGCGCATGTTTGATTATCAAATTCTCGACATGTATGAATTGGGTGTTCAAGATTCGACATTCTTAAGTGAGATCAAGGGACCTAAATGTTCGTTGGGTATCAAGCCATTGATGGTGTTTAATGGTGAACGATTCGATAATGACGAGACTTGCAAGAATATCAAGAACTATATGATTGACTTTTTCAATGGCGAAGTTGTGGATTCGGTTAATTTGGGTGGTCTTGAATATGTCATGAGTTGGACTGCTACACCTGATGATCGTATCTTGTTGCGAACATATCTCGTTCAAATGAAGAAGAGCGGTACAAAGACTCCTCGTGTCGAGCTTGAAGAAATGGGTCCCCACATGACCTTTGTTGTTCGACGTACTGAAGCACCCAAATCTGATCTATGGAAGAAGGCTATTCGTGTTCCCAAGGAACTCAAGGTATGTATAAGCATGGTGATAATGTATGTATGCATGCCAGGATATTGATTATTTGTATAGCAAAAGAAGGAGAAGAACAAGGACCGTGATGACTTGGGCGATCAATATGGTCGTGTCCATCTTGGCAAGCAAGACTTTAACAAATTGCAAACAAGAAAGATGAAGGGTCTTAAGAGGAAACGAACTGAGGATGGCGACAATGATGATGACGATGATGATGAACCCATGGCAGAAGACGTCTAGACACTACATTATCCACATATATAACTTATATACAC
Source organism: Lichtheimia hyalospora FSU 10163 (assembly GCA_025094155.1). Lineage (NCBI taxonomy): Eukaryota > Fungi > Mucoromycota > Mucoromycetes > Mucorales > Lichtheimiaceae > Lichtheimia > Lichtheimia hyalospora. The sequence goes on from PTRB01000077.1 coordinate 3,172, forward strand.
ATGTACACTTTTCGACACACACACACACACACTCACACATTCAACAACAACAACAACAACAACAACAATCCATTGCTTCCATTTTCTATGCACATTCCCCACCATCATCACCATCAACATTAAAAAATTACATGCTGTTCATATTGTATACTTTACTATCCCATGGATGCTTGTAAAAGTAGATCATACATATTTAATTAGATTGTGATTTAAATGTATAACAAAGGAAGAATCAAAAAGATAATGAAAAGGGGAATCATTGAATGAGGGATAATGGAAGATGCTGAGTTTGGAGTAGGTGTAGCAGTGGCCGATTCGGAAGAAGAAGCATCAGAAGCCGACAAAGAAGCCATTGAAGAAGAAGAAGCGGAAGGTACTGCTGATGAGGAAACTGTTGTTATTGGAGCAGATGGTGCACTTGTAGGCCAATGGGTTTCGATACAATTGGTGTAGCATTCATTATTGTCTCGACAGTTTTGAATACAATCATTCGCCGAAGTGACTAGTTGTTTTCCTTGGTCAGTTTACTTTCTATGGATCATACCAATGAATATATACATACCACAATCAGCCAAACATGTGGTGTTGGATGGTGCGCAATCGCAAGCAGCTTGAGTAATGGCAATGAAAAGAGCAAAGCAAAGTGTGGTAGCAAGAGAGAACTTCATTGTAAAGAACTAGAAGAGAATAAAGATGAGGATGAAAGAATTGGGTGGAATCCGTGTGTCTCTTTATATCTTGTTCCAATTACCCTTTTCCGATGACTTTCCGTGACCCGGTAGAATCACTGATTATGTTTTGTGTGTAAAGCGGATGGTCAAATCAGCTCTTGGCATAACAACACTCGCGTAGACAAGGTTTTTCCTTTTCATCATTGTGTTGCACATGTATCGGGGTAGCAATGCGGTCCATTGTCTGTTGACGTGCATTGCATCGAGTGATAAAATTAGTATCAACCATCAGAATAAAGAAAACACGGACAAGGGACCTCCATTATTATTATCATTATGATGTGATTACTACATGTAACAATCGAATCAACTTGCTTTTATGTTTTTGTTTTGGTATTCACTTGTTTATCAATAATAATTTGTCTTGGAAAGATGACGACTCATATCAAATCCAGTAAAGAAAATGGGAAATGTATGTAAGAAAGACCACATGGTCACGCTGTCACTTGCATGAAAGTGACAGGATAGGTTGTAGTATAATCAATGTGCATGTCTAGATGATGGGTCCAAAGGAATACTTTTCCATGTTGTTGTTCAACATCACATGATTGGAATCAAAATACCATTTGTAGATGTTTCTCCTAATTCTTTCTCAAAACAAAGAGTGAGTTCGCATCTCGCGGAAGCACAGCTTTTCTGATTGGCTGAGTTGATTTCCATAGCAAATCCTCCCACAAGGTCTCTCCCAGTTTGTATTTTTCCTTTGAACCAACTCAAGCTTGCTGCACACACACGCAATGGTAAGCTATTTTATTCTTTCATTTGTGAATCTATGGCTAATGCTAGTTTTAAAAAGTGTGCTTGGTAACTTGATAATGGCGTTGCTATACCCATCTCGTCCACATGAAAGCGCAGCTCATCCTCTCCAGTTTTACCCTTGCTTGCCTGATGACTGTTTGTCTTGTGCAGCATGGTGAAAAGGGGGCGTGATGACATGCTTGATGGTTCGATGAGAGCGCGAGCAGAATATACAAGGTGATGTAAATATGGGAGAATGAAGATAGCTTTTAATGCACTGTAGACCTTTCCTATTTGTATATTGTACGATCGAGCATAGTGACGGAAACAATACATATTACATCTTTCTCGCAACGAGTATGTACGCGACCACCTCTGTATTCAATGTGATATATATATCTAATCCATTTCTGCATATTCAGCTCAATTTGATGACATTATCGGTTCTTCTTGGATCCTCTCAGCCTTTGGGGTAGTGACGACAGCTTACCTTTCTTTGTTGAGACGTAACGACTCTTCTCTCCTTTGGCAACATGAGCGCGATCTACAGAGAAACTTTATGCTGATGCAGTTCTATTCCGTTAATTTGATATGACCTATGTCTAATGAAGCCATCAAATGATCACACAAGTCCTTCAGACCTTCTTGGGTCCTCTCAGCCTTAGGGGTGGTGGCTACCGCTTACTTTTCTTTGTTGAAACGTGACAACTGTTCCCTCCTTTGGCAACATGGGCGTGATCCAAGAAGTTGTTAATTATCTTCCGACCCTGCATTCTCTTTGTACCAACACATCTCCTCATTGAATCATACCATAATATCAACTTTATTATAACCACCCAACTGAATATATATGGCTTATTGTATATCCTATATGCTTTGCTTTGTGAAGAATGAATTTATTTGAACAATGTTGTATATGATAGTTGTTTACTACAGTAGGGAAATTTATTTGACATTGGGTGATCTACGTTTCCTGGTTCTTGACGAAGACGAAGATGTAGTTGTAGATGAGGATGGGGAAACGAATGCTGGTGGTATAGGTGTATCATCTGCTCCGGATATAAAACTGACAGGCACAGTGTCGCTTGCTCGAAGTTTCTCAATGGTAGTCAACATTAGCTCTTTTGCCGAATAAATTAATTGTAGAATAGGCGTCAGTTGCTTGGACATGAAATCAGGTGATACAGGGAACGCATAACGATCTGTTCTTGAAAGACGACAAACATAACCACAGGGTATATCCATGACCAGCATTGATATTTGTAAACCTAAAAAAAAAGATAATAATGAGACATAAGAGTCTTTGTATGAAAACAAGTACACACCTGAAATAATAAATCCAGTGGTATTAATATCATGTCGATTTCGTGGTCCCAAGGTCACGAGCCGTAAAAGCATGTTCTTCAATTCTTTGGGTATCTTGAGCACGCCTTCCTTGATTTCTTTTGTTCCAGTTGGCCCATCATCATTTAATCCTGCTTCTGTGCATCCCAGTTCCATTGTGTCATATGCGAAAATCATATCCGGCTTCTTTCCTCGTCGTCGTCTCCGCATACTCGTGATACCAGCAGCCTGTCGATCACTGTTTCTCCTTTCAATCGATGCCTTGCTATCAATACCACTATCACGGATATATCAGCATATGCATTTATTTGCATTCATCTTTATCCACCTTACCTGAATATCTTGATCCGAGCTGGTGATAAACATGATCGTATCATTCCCCAAATACAGTAGACATAGTCGGTTTCACTCTCGCGAGTCGTAGGAAAGAAGCCATATGCATACATGCTCACCACATCCATGATCGTTTTTTGTATCCATCGTAGATCAGCATCTTCTAAACTGAATATTGGGCTTGAACGTAGCTGCTCATCAATCTCTTCCACAGTGCGCTATATTATGTCAGAGATTCATTATTCATAGAATGTGATATAATTAATAAACATACCATCTTTGAAAATGTATCAAGGTAAGTCTGAAGGTCCTTGGGGAAACTGGGTATGGAAACAGGTTGATACGATTGGATTTGATGTAGCTCTTGTGACGTGAAATAAGTTTTCCAACACGGATCAGTAGGATCCAAGATCAATGAATGTACAGGACTAGATTGTAGGTTGTTTAACACCTTTCATCCATTCTTATCAAAGCAGTAACTTACTGTTCATATTCACATTCTCGAGCAAACTTTTGCATTTCCTTTTCCACAGCTTTACCGGTGCTTAGAGTCCACATCTTTTCGGGCTGCAAATCATTGTACACTTGTTGGACCTTGTCGATTTCTGCTTTGGATAATTTACGAGCTGATTCACTGGATGTGGTATGAAAGGTCGTGGTAGTGGTTGTTTCATCTGTCACGCTGCTGGTGGTATAATTGGATAAGGTGGTTGCATCCGTTGGCTGATTATTGTCCTTGTCACTATCTTTGCGTCGTAGTATAGCAGCCAGCACCACGTTCCATGATGGTGAATCGTTCTCCTGCAACAAGCTTTCATTAGTCTTGATTCATCTATATCATCTTATCGATAAGCTTACCATAGGGATGCTCAAAGCTCTTGCCATCTCAATGATACGTCGCGTCCATTGACTCTTAAAGTCACCAAAGTCGATATGTGGTTCATATGTTGATGCAATATAGTCAGCTTCTTCCTTCAGGTACCAGCTCAACGAAAAGCTTGCTTGTCCTGATTCCTGTGCATTCAGCAGTGTCGAGCTAATCACTTGTTCATGACGGTGACGATGAGACTTGAGCAATGTAACGAATAGAATAAAACTCACCTTCTTTGTACTTGATGTTGGGAAAAGCCATTGCATATGTGAAAGAGAGAAAATGAGTTAAATGCAGATAGGACCTCCCCACGACCCAAAGTCAGATTTGACAGCTGATATCCTCTCATTAAAATTTACCTTGGCTGCACCCCACTATTTCAATATCCTTATGCCCACAAACAGTTGGTACCCCATCTGATGCGTTCACAGCTGGTGAAGCGCACCATATCGATATCAATGTCATCGGCGATACACTACGTTGTCAACTTTGTAAAATGTATCATCGGAAGAAGTTATATCGAAAGAAACGGAATGCATATGAGAGTGTGATTCATCGTGCAATATGGTTAGTCTTTACCTATATACAAGCGTCAATATCAAGGCAAGAGTATTGAGTGTAAGATAACAATAAAACACCAAGCGTGGTCTGACAAACGTCGATACGCATGTTCATTTAATCCACTGGGTTAAGACCGATGGTGATACGCACCACCTCTTGAGTATGCAATCAACGGTACATAATAAAAAAAAGATGGGTGGGAGCAAATGAACAACGACAAAACATTTTATGTGTTCATTGTTGACGTGTGAAGATTTGTGCTCACAAACAAAGATAAATGTTGTTGGGGAAAGTTGTATGATCCGATTAATAGGATACTAGTATTTTATCGAAGAATCTATGGGGGGTGATTGTCCAAGATGCATCATTGAACAACAACATTCATATGTTATCATGGTATCATTTTCCATAATTGTCTATCACTTGCTGTGACCATAAGTGCAATCCCCAGTGCATCATTTCACCGTTTTTGAAAGATTGCCGTCGACCCGTAAGCGTGTAGCATGTGTGTACTCTAGAGACTTTTTTGGAAGATGACCTAGAACTCAAACAAATCAATATAAAAAAATAGGCGCAAAGTACACAATGGACATACGCCATGAAGGATACATCAGGGAATAGAGTTGATGTCACAATAAAAAGGCGCAACACAATCATATTGATCTGCAGTTTAAGCAGTCTTACGGTACTATCAGATGCACTGGTCATTGGGGGTTGTCAGCAGCATGACACCGTATATGACTTTCTATCTTCAAGCTTGGAATGATGTTGACTTTTTCCCTATAAAACATTCAGCATGATGGAGATGATCATTATACGCCAAGCAAGGTTTGCTAGTAATTGATGGCGTCGGTAGTGATAGGATCATGTTGATGGCAAATAATGAGTGCGACGTCACTTTTTGATAGAATACGGTAGGAGTTCCTACAATCACGGCTACTCCTGGATGATAAATATCCCTTGTTCATGCAGTGTGTTATTGATGCGAAACTGATCATAGGTGGTACGATCTCGTAGTGATATGGGCAGCCATGTCCAGCACCTTGCAAAACAAGAGTTTAATAATGGTACAATTGTGTTTTAATGATCAAGAAACTTGTTTGGATTATAAGCAAGCTGTTACACAGAGAAGATTCTAACCAGGGGTATATGCTACCTAGCTTTTCAAATCTCAGTAAAGAAATGATGGTTATTATGATCCAGATCCAGATGTTCGACACAGACAAGTGTACGACATGTTTGCTGAGCCACGTACATTTAGTACCGCATGAATTGCAGTATATGGTACTTTACCATCTTCCCGTTCTGTGTCACATCGCATAGCTTCTTTGTTGTCGGGGTGGTACGATCTGGAGTATGTTGTCATGCAAAGACATGTGCAAACGTGCCATATCTCATTGATAGTCCTGTAGAATCGGACGTGATACAATATATGCGTCAAGTACTTTACTCTTTTGGGCATCTGGACAACAACACGTGGTGCTGTGATTAGAGATAATCCATTGTTGCGTAGAATGTAATACTGATGCATAATGAAAGGTTCATTCACAAGCTCTTGTAGATTCTATTATAATATGGCATAAACAAGTATAGCGATACACAGCATTGGTGTGCTTCAATGAACCATCTCATTACCAAGGGATATCGCTACAGTACACCATCCCGCGGTCTCGATGATATTTGATGTATAACTTTCCAAACATGCAATCAATATTTTATACATACACGTATTGTATTATAAAACAAGCCGCGTTGTTCAAGCAACAAAGAGATATTGTAAAATTATGGGGGAGTATCGTAGTAGTAGAACGAACGATATAGGTAGTGTCTGTGATACATGGTCCATGATCGCCACGCATAATAACCTTATCAGACCACTTGGTATTGACCCAATGATACGGGTCACTAAGGGTTGATTGTTGTCTCGTCGTTGACGGGTGCACAAGGTGCATGACTTTTCCGTCACACCAAGTAAAGCGAGCGGCAACAACCTAAATCAAGTCAATCCGATCGTAATAGGGAGCGATGTGGTTGGTTATCATTGTACACAGACTCTTGCGTTGCGTGTTATTCGCATGTAGTGCGCGTGGTAAGGAAATTAATTTACTCGATTTTTGAATGTAGTACCAAAAGTTGGGTGTTAACCAGTGAGAGGGGTTGTTGGATATAGCATATCCTGTCACAAATGGATCTGGGAAAAGTGAGCTTGTATATAGAAAGGTTGGTGGCGCGTGTCCGTCATACTTGATGTAGAACTTGGAGATCGGGTCCTTATTTGAAAAAAAATGGGTTGATAAGATCACAGGTCATACATTATTGATGAGAAACAACAAAGGGATTCCTAATAACAAGTGCTCATATCATAATAAAAATGTCATAATGATAGTGTTTAATCATGCAAACAAGTCTAAAAGTGAAGGTTGATGGTTTCTAATCAATTTACGTCGATGATGTGATGCAAGCTTATTTACAAATGAAGGGCACACAACGCGGGGTGCGGTGATGAGAAGGTTGTACACGATCAATTCTTGATGTGATAGTGTTGCTTGTCTTCACGATGTGATGCCAAGAAGACTTTCTCATTATCGGATTCCGTTTTTGCGTTCACCTTGCAGCCCATTAGTTGAGCGTATTTGACCGAGACCATATCTTTGACAATGGACATGACATTGTCAGTTATGTCTATTCCGACTAATTCAAGTCGCTGAAATGCTGGAATTCTTACCGATGCACAGTTGGATTGCAAAAGAAAAGATTGAATCAGTGGTGTTCTGAGTATGAGATGATGCATTGCAGGGTATGGATGCTTGCTAATAGCGGTGGTATTTTGTTGATGGGTATCTTCAACGATTGGTCCATTGACTTCGAGTGTTGCTAGTTGGGGACAGGATGATAACAAGGCTTCGATGCTATCCTTTACGGTCATCGATGCCTGTTCGGTTTCTCCAGCAGTAGCCAAGTGTAATTCTTCGAGATTTGGCAAACCAAGCTTGCCGACTTGAGCCAACAATCGTGCATTGACAAGACGAGTATCACAATCCAGTCGCAAATGCTTGATCGTTTTATGATGCTTTGAAAAGATGCTGTATAGATCATCTGGATTGCCTTGTACATGCCACCCAGTTACTACAAGTGTTTCTAAGCCAGTTTGATTTCTTGGTGTTGAATGAATATGTTGTTGTTGTTGGTGTTGTTGGGATCGCCGAGAAGAACGAGAATCATTGTGCTTTACAATGCAAGTCTTGAGCATAGGGCATGATATAGTAGCTTGTCGTATAATTGCACCATGATTGATATAGTCATCTGCATCAAGTGTAAGATAACTCAACTGTGGACATCGTCGAATGATATCCATGAGGAGGTGATGGTCTTGCTTGTTTCTCCAAGGGTAATCCATTGATAACTCCAATCGCTTCAGGGCAAATGGAACTGCTAGTTGGAGGGGTTGTCTTGAAGAGATACACGTGTTGTTGGGCGTGGGAGCACGGCGTGTAGTGCGACCTCTCCATGCAGGGTTCACTTGGATAACCACATGTTCAAGATCGATACAACTTTCAAGTATAGTTGTTAGCAGATCACTCTTGGATGCAGGTGGATCATATATAGTGATGCGTTTGAGATGTGGACTAATGCATTGGATTGCAGCTGCCAGCGATAACAACAGAGTTTCTAGTTGAGAGTCATCGAGAAAGGACTGATCTTTAAAATCCAAATCTATGTAGAAGGTTAGTTACTCCTTATTTGTATCTCCACACATAATTGCTTAATGATAACCTACATAAGGATTGGACAGCTGAGCTTTTCATATAGTAAAGGAGATTAATCCAAGTGTACATGTCGGTGCAAATATCCACTGATGAAACATTGAGCCTGAGCTCATTGAAATGTGTATCAGTTGATGCATCATACACTCGTGGTATGTATGTTTCGGGATAACGAGCTGCAAATATCTCCCACAAAACGGGCCAGTCTAGAATGTTGTAACACCATTGACGACAAACTCCCATGCATGTAAAGAGATCACGTAAGTCAAGGTATCCAAAGATCATCATGGTAATGTCGTATGGTATGCGTTGATTGTTGCTATGGTCGGTATTGTTGTTGGATGATCTCTGTTGTAAACGTGTGGTTGCCTGGAAGCCGGATCGAATGAGACGATAATATACGTTATCATTTGGTACTTGAACAAGTGCTTGTTGATATATCTCCAACGCGTCATTGAATTGTTCTTGTTGACCATAGTGGCGAGCCAAATACAAATATCCATCGGGTATATGAGGATTAGTGTGAATAAACGCACGAGCCATGTCAACATGGCCACGCTGGCAAGTTTTATCAACGATACAAAGGGGTTGCTTTCCAGGTATCAACGAGGGGAATAGAGTAGAAGCAATAGCTGCCCACATAAGAGTCACAAGAAATGAAAAGAAAGAGAGAAAGAAAGAGAGCAAGAATATTCTGTGGAGTGAGTTAATATAAGAAACGGACAATGCACCCCCTATTACCTTTTACGGCGTTTACGCCCATGCGTGACTGAAAGGGACGTGACAGCATAAGGTTGCAACATGTGATACGCTACTACTACAGGTTTCCTCCCGCCTATTCTGATTTATAGTCCTGACCCCCAATGTTCCATGAGAAAGGTGGCTGACTTGTCGATCGTCTTGTGCTCATTATCCGAGTTCATGGTTTCCATTCTCACGCCATTCGCTTTACTTTCTCCATGGTAACCATTTTTACAACAAAGAGCCATTGAACACATGGTTATAACAAGGATCATTTATGCCAACCATAAGGTACCATGTATTATTCAAATTAAGAATTAGCCTTATTATACATCCATGTCGAAATAATGGTCCAACGCTCTCAAATAATAAATTTTTTCAACGTGGCTCATGTTGGTCACGGGTAAGATACCCAACAATTTTGCATTGCTTACGCATGTGTGTGAATGTGAGCGAATGCGAGTGAGTGTGAGTGCGTTGCATATCAGATTTTGTTCTCAGCAGGAAGTACACTCTTTAGCATTTTGTTGACACCTTGCACTTCTTTATTCACCCCGACAACCCGATCACTCTCATGTTTCCAAGGGCATGCCATTTGCACTGTCGTGCTCGTTTTCTTGTGTACCAACGTCACTTTGCGTCACGGTAAGTTTGTGGAGCCATGGCGATGCGTTGATCGATATTCTGATTGCTGTTTCTATTACACAAACAATAGATCCGGAACAAGATCGCTGGACGATCGTACAAAAAAGCTTATTGGGGAAGTCAAGAATCTCGAATACAAGGTAGAATCTCAAAAGAAAAGAGTAAGTAGAAACTTTATCTTGTTCAAGCTATTCAAGAAAGAAGGCTAATGATCCTTTTACTTGCATAATGATATATTAGCAAGAAGCCATGGCCCTTTTAGACAAGCTGGCACATTCTGATAATGGTGTTCCTGCTATTACTGATGCAGAGGAAATATACACACAACTGTCAGCTGAACCCATATCTCCCGTGCGAAGAATGGTGGAACCAGACTATCTCGAAAAGTTGCGTGTCAAATTCTTAGATACCCGACAAGCGTTGCCAAGCGACACTAGTCAGGAACGGGACGATGCACTTGTCAACCAGGATCAAACAACATTATTAACTTGTCAAGACTATGAGCAACTTGTTTATGTGAATGTAAGTTATTGGATGGAATGGAATGAATTTGCCTATGATATTCATATTCATGCTAGGCACTGGCAAAACGACCCAAGGAAGCAGAAAAAGCAATACAACTGATGGAAGTAAGCATATATGATCATTAGCTGTTATAGTTAAATCACTAACCTTTATTGTAATCAATAGGAAAATGGCCATCCACTCACTGTGAAAGCCTATAATCATTTATTGGATGCATATGCCAACACACGCGATCTGCAAGGTGCATTAGATGTTTTCAAACGGATCAAAGCCGACGAGTTGACACCCGACATTTACACCTACTCGACACTCATCAAAGCACATATCCAAGGTGCCAAATTGAAGGATGCATTTATTATATTTGATCAATTGAAGCAAGCAGGATTAATACCAACACAGGTAATATTTTTCGATTATCTGAGTGGCCCAGTAGTACAAAGATCTCACATGGCAACCCTATATCTGTAGCCTATTTTTTCCAATTTGATCAGTGGATGCATCAAGTCAAACCAAATTGAAAAGGCTTGGGAAGTCTTTGATTCGATGCGTTTATCATATCATCAACCCGATGAAGTCACATTCACTCTTATGCTACATGCATGTGCCAAGGTATTTGTGTATCTTTATATTCTCAAGATCGATCAATGATTTAATGTAATTTGATTCATGTAGCGAGGTGAAGTGGAGCGTGCTCTTAACGTCTTTGAAGATATGGTCGGAAGTAGCCTTTATCCTACGGATGTCACGTTCAATGTGCTCATTAATGCATGTGCCAAACGCCCTGATTATTTCGACACCGCTTTCGATCTCTTGCATCAAATGCAAAACATTTATGGTTTCCAGCCTGATCGCATCACCTACAATACCCTCCTCAGTGCTTGTGCAAGAAAAAAACATCTCGAAAGAGCACGTGACATTTTCCAGATTATGATGTATGATGCCAAGGAGCAAGGACCTGATTCCATGTTGACACCCGATCATCATACATTTACCAATCTTTTTATGAGTTATGCAAATTATGATCCGTTAACAACCACAAAGAAACAACCACAACCTGAACAACCACAATCTCATGATGCACTTGTGGAGCATTCATTAATATCCAACACACTCCCTGCGAGAAGGTCTGAAGTGGTTCAAGAAGCCAAAAAGCTCTTTGATTTCATTACGTCAAACAGAAGCTGTGATATGACCAGTGCGCTGCTATCGTCATATTTATCAGTACATGTCATGCAAAAGCAGAATCGTGACGTGGTCGATATCTACTTCAATACATTTGACAAGTATGGCGTTGAAAAGACGGCATTGACATATTCAATCATGTTACAATATTGTTACAACAAGCTTGATACCGATATGGCATGGCGAGTATGGGGAGATTATCAAGACTTTTTGGAGCAACGACAAGTATTACCACCACAAGAAACGATATCTAAGCAAATCAAGGAAGGATGGACACCGAATCAGCAAAAACAATCAGCTTTAGTAATGATCAATACACTGGCTCGGTAAGTATCGATCACATGTATGCTGGATTGAAGTTCTTTTGCTGATGAAAAGGTGGATATAGGGGGAATGATCTCAAGAATGCACTTTTATTGCTCGAAACACAATTTCAAAAGGAGGATCGACCGACATCGAAGCAACTGACAACAATGTTCAACAAATGCGTTCAGTTAGAAGACCATGAAGCATTAGAGCAACTTAGAAGGTTATGTTCACAAGAACGTAAATATAAGCCAACAGATTGGCGATTTAGAAAATAGACATTGTTTTCATTTTATACAATTGTGTGTGCGTGTGAGTGTTGTCAATGGATACATGAGAGAGTGGGAGCTTTCTAATATTCTGAGATATTGTCCTTTTGTACTTTGCCGGCAGCAGCTTGATCGACAAACCAATAAACAGGTCCTTGGGGCTTGACACGTTGACAAGGAAGTTGAAGATCAGGTTGCTCGAGGATCTTTTGTAGCATATCTTGTTTACCTTCACCAGCAGTGACGAAAGCAACAGCCTTTGCATTATTGACCACAGGGTAGGTGAGAGTTATGCGTTCTGGTGGGGGTTTTGGAGAATCAACAATAGGTGCAACCCAACGTGTAGTTTCATTCAACAATGGATGACCAGGAAACAATGAACAACAGTGACCATCAGGACCCATACCGAGGAGAATCAAATCAATGGATGGTAATTGACCAAAGTACTCTTGAAGTTGTGCTTGGTAATCCACCGCAGCCTTTTCAGCATCTTTACCAAAAGAAGCATTGATAGTATGAACATTGTTATCGGGAACATGGTCAAGCAAGCCAGTCTTCTTCAATTCGTTATAGTTGGAATCACCATCGTCCAATGGTACACATCGTTCATCAGCCCAGAAAATGTGCCAACGCGTGAAATCGACTTGTTTGTTGTTCTTCAAATCGGCAGCAAGCAACTTGGGAAGTGAACCACCTGATACAGCAACACTGAAAGCACCATGGTCTGCAATAGCTTCCTTGGATTTCTTGGCGACAAATTCGTTCAACGCACTCGATAAGGCGTCAGTATTGGCAAACGCGTAAGTTGGCATGGGTGAATGAAAGAGATGCTGGGAAAAGTCGGAAACAATTCCTTGTCGGGTGATTAAGTTTGATGATGTAATTAGTACCCATAGTTAGTTAGATAATCAATGTGTGTCATGCAGCCTAACAACAATCCCCATACTATTTATATGATACAATGAATGTTTTTCTTTATCCAAAATGCAAAATGATTTACTCTAATGTTTCTTCTACTACTTCATCACTCTTGTTTTCCATACGCTCTTCTCGTTTCCTTTCTAATTCCAATAATCTATCTGCATCATTTCTTCGTTGTGCTCGAATAGCCGAGAATGATTCACGTAAACCAAGCTGGAGACATGCATCAAGAGCATAGGTGTAGGTATTGTTATCAGGACGCACTCGCATGCTCTTCATATCGTGCCAAATATTCATGATCTGCGATATTTGATTGGCTTGTTTAAGGGCTTTCATTGTTGAATTATAAACTGAGATGGGCAATCGTATCCGTGCAATCTTTGCATCATCGTAAACTTGCATAGCATGTCGAATCTGACCTGTCGATACAAGCGTGTTGATAACTGTAGTATAGGTGATGAAATCGCGTTTGCAACGTTTCCGCATGGATCGATATAATTGTAACATCTCTTTGGCTGCTCCTGACATTTCAAATGCATTACGACCATCCGTTTTCCATAACTGATCTGCAGGTTGCTCATTATCCACAGGTTTCACCAATCGTGAAAGGATAGCAAGTTGTGTATTGTAACTTCGTGTATCAGGCTTAATTCCTAATTGCTCCATCTTGTTCCACAATTGTTGTGCTCGGTCATAGTCAGCTCGTGTCACACTAGGTTGTTGTGATAATAAGCTGAAGATGGCATTGAAGGTGTATGCGTTTGGCTTGACATTGTAACTTTCCATCTCGCTTAATAATCCCATCGCTTTATCAAGACCACCATCAACGCGTGTGCATGCTGCCATAAGTGTAGTGTAAACTGACACGTCGGGTTCAATATCATACGATTTCATTTCTTCGTAAAATGTAAATACTTGGTCGACAGGTCGATCATGATCACGTGCAATAGTATCCATAATGATTGAAAAGCTGTATACATCAGGATCGACACCTTTTTCAGTCATGATGTGAAATACTTCGAGTGCTTCTGGGAATTGATTACGCTTGATATATTGAGAGATACAAATGTTGTAGTCACGAACGGCGAGTGGATTGTCCAGTCGATGTAATTCTTCAATAGCTTCTTTGGGATCCCATCCAGATGCGATGAAATGACTTGTATTCATATGAACACCGGAAGCTTTCATGTCTTCAAACACTTGGTCCATCTTATCCTTCATATCAGTTTGCCGCAAGAGATTGAGAATGATATGATAAGTAGCTCCTGATGGTTGACATCCACGCTTGATCATTTGCTTGTATACACCTAATGCTGCTTCAGGAAGTTCTGCTGTGCCATAAGCCAACATCATCTGATTGAATACACCGGGTTCAAGAGGAATACGCTTCTTCAAGCAAGCTGCATAATACATGCGTGCACTGTCAATCATTCCACGGGAACCAAACAAAGAAATCAACATTTGATATACGCTTGCTACTTCGGGAAACATGCGTCGCTCTTGTAGTGTCTCATACATCTCATGTACATCCGATAAGCTGCCACCCACTTCCATTACACCACCGAATAATGTCTTGACAGTGATATCGTCAGGGCGATAGTTGGATCGCATCATTCCATCAACAACAAGTCTTGCAGATTTGAGATCCTTCTTTTGGATAAACAAGTGCACCAACATGTTGCAACCTTTGATAAAGACTTCTTTGGTTATTTTCCTCCTATGCATCTCTCGCATCACGGATTGGAGTCGTCGAATAGCTTCATCAGGCCCTTGTACTGTCTCTTTCTTGATACGTCCACATAATATATTAAAGTCTTGACTCGTCAATCGTTGGTGATGATCCACTCGATAACAATAATCCTCCCATACTGCTTCAAGCGGTTTTGTAAAGTCAAGTGCTGTTGATGACGACGATGCTGCTGCTGTTGAATCGGGTTTCTTGTTGGAGATATCAGCTGTTGCCACTTGATTCACTGTTGTTAAAGTTCGCATCGGTTGTACTGATAAAGGTTGTCGGGTGGTAACAGGTCGCCATCGTAACAAATTGGATCGTACATGACACCATGATCGTGCTGTACATTGCCGAAACGCCATTGTAGAAAACTATGCAACTTTTATATCTCATGTCAATAACCCCTTTGTGTATCCAGTGACTGTTCTCACCTTGTGCAGAAAGTGGATGGTGCTTCCAAAGACGGGTGCTATAGTTTAAGCAAACAACAAAAAGCAGTCGAGCGGTGTTAAAAGGGGTATACCAGCAGCTGTATTGAATGACCAGAACATAATATTGCATAGTGCATAAAACAATAAGATAAAGAAAATGAAATAATCGTCTAATAGATAGAGACATGATACAATGAAATAAAAAATGATAGTCTACAGAGAAGGTTTACATGAAGGACATTGGATGATACAACGTGGTAGTAGTGGTGGTGTTGGTGGAAACCGATTGTTGTAATAGTGACATTGTTGTTGTTGTTGGGTAATTGGAAATATACCATGGATGTTGCATCTGGCAAAGCAACGATCGCAATAATCGCTTGGATCCACAGTCAATGCTCTACGACAATAAGGACAGCTTTTTCGACATTGATTACATTGCCATCCGGGTTTGAGGAGACGCCCACATTCACATTCGGCTATGTAGGCTTTGCCTTGTTGCATAGGGGAAAGAGAAAATGAAAAGAGAAAGATTATTCCTAGAATAGTGTTTTCAGGAAAGAGAAGGAAATCACGCTCACTATATATTACAGCGAGTTACTCCACGCGCCGCATGTAACGTCAACAACCATGAGTGCTGTCTAGGACTGTCATACTTTTTTCTGGTACACAATAAAAGCACCCGAGTTGCTGGAATGCACGGACATTGCTTATTGTCAACTCCCGCTCACACGCATCTAAGCTCTCATCATCCTCATCATTTTACCTTTGGCAAAACGTATTGATATGCTGAGATGGACACAGACACATGTGTCATTCGATGACCTATTGTCATTTCATGGGATACAAGGGGTTCCATGGTGATGACATGTGCAGATTGTATCGTGAACAATAGCGTTCTTATTGACAAAGATCTTTTATCTACCGCGACCTGTGGTGTCCTTGGGTTACACACATCTCTCGATCTAGCACCTTTTCTGGAAACCGACATGGATGGCTGCCACATGGCAAATCACCTAAAGGCGGCTTACACTTGCGGGTTGAGTTATTGAATGACGCGTCATGTAAAAGAAGAAAGATAGAAAGTGAGATACACAACCAGGACAAAAGATGAGAGTTGCATGGTACAACGGAGAATCAGGGGTAAATTGATAATGGGATAGTGATACTGCAATGTACCAAAAATAACAAAGCACGTCGAAATGGTTCATATCACCAAGTCACACGCTTTATTATCCCACATGCACCTCGACCGTGATGATGAATATCCCATGATACTGTTGGCTCACAACTCAATTTACGAACTGACCAAGATGCTGCAACAGAAATGCTCCGCAACATGGGTGCACATGACACTTGCCAATGCAGCAGCAGCTGAAATTCATAAGCTCTGACGCAAAAGTGCTGTACCTTGCATCGTATTTGCTAATTGAAATATCGGATGATGTGAATTGCATTACTTTGGTAACAAGGCTGAGAGTGAAAAAGAAAGAGCCAAGTATATACAACCCATGCTTGTCGATCCTAGTTACACATCTATGCTTGATTATGTGGTTAATCATGTCGATCAATAGCGTGTGCTGCCACAAGATCCATTATTGCAAAGTCTACTGAGCCAAAAGTTAAGTCTACATGAAAGATTTGAGTATGTGTGAACGTGTGTGAGTGTTATGCCTTTACCCACGCCAACACATCAGCCCGGCCTTGCCCCATTTAAGCCATGAGTGGCAGCATGTTGACTATATCGACATGGAACAGTTAAGAGTCCCGTGGTCATTCAATATTAAGGTTCACATCGCAATACAGTGCCACCCCATGCCGAAACGCGAATTGATCATTCTTATAATGTCATTCTCAAAGATTCCTGTCAATCACATACAACAACAATGCAAAACAGTTGTCTGTGCACAACAACACAAACATAGGATCCTCTTTATATATTTGAAAGCTTTAGGGAGTAAAAGACACAAGCTATTCGTTTGTTTATGCATACTGAGTGGCAGGCGTAGCACTTCGGGGTAAGTTTGCCGAGAGAGTGTCATCCGACCAACCATTGATTTGTGGCACCCTATGAGCACAATGTGGGAGACACAAAAATCAGCATGCAACCACACTCTCGTTTTATGGCTTTATTTGGACCATCTTCATCTTTACTCATGCAACATCCTGTTTCATCCTTGCTTTCATCAAATATAAATCCCCTTAATTCATCCCCCAATCGTGCATTCAAGCATTGTCTAAGCAGCTTTCCTCTTTCTCTTTCTTTATATTATTATCAACATGGCTCTTACTGCAGATTTTCTCGCCAGCGACATTGTTTTCCCTTCCGATTCTAATGAGCCCAAGCTATCAGTCAACTATACTTCCAAGCTTCCTGATCCTGTTGATTGGGCATTTCATGATTATTATTCCACGGCTCTTGAAAAGTCATATACCCCAGTACATTCTTTGACAGATATTCACAATGTGCCCGCTTACCCGATACCTTTACCTACCACTACTAAGAATCCTCAAGCCTTGAACAATAACGAAGCACAGCATTTACGCGCTGTGTTGCGTGGTGCACTTGAAGTTGTCGCCAATGACATGGAGCAAAACCATCATAAAGCAGGTGTATGCATCAAAACATCCACCACTACTGCATTCAAGAACGATGATATCTCATGCTGGAAATGGGAGGATGAGCTCATGAACGATCATTGGACATTGCCTATTGAACAAGATGATCACTTTGACCTTGACTCTGGCTATGGTCAAGAAACTGAATCGGTCTTATTCTCGGATATTCAAGATAATTGCTGTGAACATCAAGAACCACAAGACATCAAAAATGACGACAGCGCAAGTGCTTCAACCGTAGCAGGAGCTAGCAGCAGCTACAGCAGCACATCCACCAAATGGTCAGGTGTTGTAGACAAAATCAAGACTTTGGTCAAACCTTCATCAACGGCATCCTCTTGCTCTTCTATGCAAAAAGAAAAACGCAGCCTTCTTCCATGGAAACGAATCTTTCGCAACAAGTGCTAAACGTTCAAGGCACAAGCTATACCTTAAACAACATAGGCATATTCAGCATTAGCATTATCAGCATCATCATTTGCATTTCAACTACCTATCTCTTTTTCCATTATACCACGACAAGCACACCCTACAACAAACTTCATCCCGTGTACATAGTATATGGTCATATGCGATCGCCACAGCAAGTCTTTTTTCCTTCTATCTCCCCCCAAAGCCGGACTTGAAGGGGCAGAATATAACAATGACCCTTTCTATTTTGTTTCGTTAACACCCCCCAAAATAATAACGTACACAAATCAGCACCACATGTCACCAGAAGCATAAGCATTTTCCCAATAAAGCTTTTATTCCATCTTATATATTTCATATGTTAATGCATATCTCGGATTCAATGGGTCGGAACAAATCCGAGTGCTTCCCGACATTTGTATTTGTTGTTGCCAGATCCCGAAATGTCGACTTGCATTTCTTCGCCACCACCTTTTTTTATCCCCTTGTGTCATTGCTCGTTTCATATCACAGTCTCAACTTTTTTGTTGCACTGCAGCACCACCATCCCCCATGACTGTTTTGCTGTGATGTGCCTTCGCTACCATAACCATAAACCATTTAGAAAAGAGAAAGCAACGCCCCATCATGCATACAGATGCATGCATGTGTATTGTGCTCATCAAGGAAGAGAGAGATGACTGATGATCCCATCTTTTTTCCTCTCCTCCCCCCCATAATATAATCTATGTGCGTAAATTATCCTCAACTGTTTCGTTACAGTGGGCGTGAATGATTTCACAAAAATGAGCTCATGATTGGTTTTCAAACGCCACCTTGTCTTAACTGTAGCAGTGGTGAACACGGCTGATTTCATTGTTTCAGAAAACTATCAACACGAAACTTAAATGTCAGATGGCGGGGACACGATATTGGTTTTGCATATATCACGCCAGCATACACCAACTTTGTTCTTGTTTATTGTCGTGACAAAACCATTGTTGCATATTGTAGAAATCGAATTATATTCAAAAGCGATGCATTAGCAATGGGTATTGCTAAGAGATGCAATGCATTCTTCAGTTAACCGACATGATTAGTTATTGCTTGCGCTCATTCAAATATCATTTGAAGTGGAACAAAGAATGCAAGCTGAACAAAGGGAACGCTGTCGTTGCCTGAAATGCATCAGGGTCATTCACGCGATCTTCTTTTTGGATATCCCCCTTTGTTCCTTTATGCACTGACACGAGTGATGAGCAATCCCAGCGCTTAAGCAGTAACCGTATAGGTTTGAAATCGCGTGCATAGTCAATGATACAATCCAAAATGCTGTAGAACCACACACTCAATATTATTCTTTTCACATCGGATAATGTCTAGTCGTGTTTAACATCGTCAAAGTGAAGAACACAGTATACTGATGTTGAGCAGCAACCTGTGGAAGAATGATCAATGGAATGCTGATGATGATTGGCATGTATGAGCAACAACACGTATTGAAATGGATGGTTTGAAGTGAAAAAGGATGGTCCAAGCCAAGTACATTCATCTGGATCGATAGTAACGATGGTTTACGGCCATGACTATAATTTGTGTGATGATTGATGTTGACAGTCAGCTTCCACTCTATCAATGTGGTTGTCGTGATCCAGCAGCTTTCTTTACAAATACTACGTTGGTCATCATCAAAGATTGATTTAGCCATGTACACTACCGTCCAGTACATGTCAAGTTTGGCTTATACGAAAAACAATAGCAATGATCCACTTTATCAATCCATTCTCTTAATCAGGCATTTGACATTCAATGAGTAAACTTGCACATTTTTCGACATCGGAGGGGGGATATTCCCCAATCACTTTAGCATAAAGAAATCCCTATACCCCATTGTTTCCATTGACAACCAATTTATAATAAAGCACTGGGATGTGGCAAGACTACACGAAGAATATGTGTATAGATGATTGTGCTCGTTGCTACAAGGATCTCATTCAAGTACACTAAAGAGTTGAAACTTTATCATCAACAGGAGACACGACATACGACAAGAGGTGCGACGTTTTTAAACTAGAGCCACTACATTGTTCAATTAGAGCCATTACACTTTTTGACTAGAGCCATGTATTAGCTGTAGTCGGAAATCGTGGTTACTCTAGTTGAAGAATGTAGTGGCTCTGATTTGATGGTGTCGACAATACTACTGGATAACTGAAATGCAAGTCTGATTACACACACACACAACATCATTGACAGCTTGCACAAATGGATTATTGATTGTCTTTGGGAAGGGTTGTTGGTTCTTTCTACGATGATGAAGCTATCCATTATAACAACAATGAACATATACGCTGATATTGTATCCTTCCATATTTGGTGTGTGCTGGTTTGGTTGTACAAGTTTAAGGTACGAGCTGCATAATAATTGGTGAGCACGGACTTGGTTTCGCCACTGTATTCCACAGTAAAATCATCCATAGCTTAATCACGAAAGAGATATAACGCGATAATGAATAAATCAAGTTGTAGTTTTATTCTTCTTAATTGAATATTACTGATGTGGATATTTGCAACAGCAACTATAGCAAGCTGAGTGGCAATGAAGGATGCGTACCTAAAATGAAGGATGGCTGCAGGAACAAAGAAAGAGCGCTCCTCTTTTTCCTCTTTCTCCACTCGTGTTTCATAAAGGTAAGATCAACTCCATTAACAGACTACAATTGCACTCACTGTTGTCAATGCCTTCAATGCACAGCGTCAGTTCACTCGATCCGTGGTAAATGGGCGATCCTTCTTTCGAGTCTCATGTAACAACAAGCTCGCGTGATCTACCAATGACCCGGGCTTCATTTCAATACAGCAGGTACCTTCAATTGTTCCACATGTTTCATTCTTCACATTTACACTTTGTGACACTAAAAGTTCGCGTAGGTTGCTGTTCTCTCATGTATTCAAGAGTCAAGGTCGTCATATGTATTCTTTGTCCTCGTTGTGCATAAGAAGGTGTCACAACATTACTTTACATTGCTATTTTGGGTACGTTGAGGAGACAAGCATATAGTATGGTTGACATTTTATCTTACAGTGTGTTTATTATAGCTTGAGCACGTTGGATATGGATACTCTTGGAGGAACAAGACGTTGATCTCATGCAAGAAAGTCGTGCATGATCTCGTGGGTACGTATCGCATTCAACTCACAGATCAAATACGTTTATTAACGAGCTTTACAATAATACAGTAGAAGCAAAGGGTCCAAGGCATGGAGATCGAGTTGGTTCAGACAAAGAATGCAGTTGAACAGCATGGCAAAGGTAGAAGTATTCATCAACGATTGTTGCATCCATATGTGCTCATACAAGTGAAATTAGGATCTGGAAGGGCTTTAGCTTGGTTATACTGTTATTGGCTGCACGTCAAGGATGTCATTGTGTCAATCTGTATTGCCTAAAGGGAGACGCAACGTTCCTTAGTGCTTTAGTACCAAATGCGATCAAGTTGCGAGGCTTAATTTATTAAGTCATTCAAAAATGCAACCTCTGTAGCGTTTGAACACGCGGATCCACGGTATATGGAACCGAGGCTGACTGGTGAGGGATTCATGTATTTGGGTCACCTGTAATCTGGTAAATCGGGACCATGCTAGTAGGCGGTATGGATTGGTACATTTGGTACTCCTTTCTATCACTTGCTATTACACTGGTGATACAAGCATTGTTCCAATGGATTCAATGGCATATAATGGTATGTAGCTCCTTTAACACCCTTGTGATCATTGTGATTCAAGTATCATTCTAATGCATTTGGGTATGTTTTTAGATTAAACAATGCAAGCAACGCGTGCTATTGTCCCGGCATGTTCAATCATCCCATTATCATCAAAAATAAGTACAGAATCATTCAAGTGATAGATGAAACCATGTTTGCTGATGACCATGTATCCTTTCTAGATGAATTATGCAACGCTCAAGCAACATGCCTTTAATGACACCAAGTGTATCCTGCGATACTCATGGCGGGCATTGTCACGTATCCCTTTCGTACCATGAAAAAACGACAACCAACGTCAAGCCTTTGGCTGGATTTCTCTACAACAAGAAAACAATTTGATGGCATCAAGATATTGGATTATCTTATAGGTGTGATTGACAAGTGCCATTTCAATGCTCTATCTGGAACTCAGCTATCAGCAAGTCGTGTCTTGTATCGATGCATCATCACAGCAACTCCTGGCGTCACTGGAGCCATAGCGTTCTTCTTCATTGTGTATATCAATCTGCAAACAACTGCACGGATGCCCTGGATGTTCTCTCATCACATCAATATCTTTGTGTGTACCATTTGGTCAAGACCTGGATTATTTGTGCCTACGCTATTTGTGATGCATGATGTGTCTCTGACGCCAACCAAAAAGGTCGCTTGATGGCAGCAACTACTGATATGGTGAATACTTTATTTGCTATGGGTAGAATGGGATGGTGCTTTGCGTTATTGTAAAGTACTGTTGGCAGCAAGATTTACGTGCGACAGTGTGGTCTGCCCTATCTTGGCCCTATCATTTGCATTTGAGGATTACTGCCTTAGCCATTGGAAGTGAGACTGTTATCGGTGACCTGGTTAGATTGGGATTCGTGTATTGCAAGTAGTGGGAGGTAGTAGGAGGAGATGTTGACGTTATACACTCTTATGGATGGGTCGGCCAATGTGGGCTTCGGATGCTTCATGTGTCCTTTTATCAGACCGAACAAGTACGACCCATTCGAGTGTAGAACCTAGAATAGAAGTTATTGTTTATGTTGGACCTTAAAAGCGTATAAAATCATGACCCATTACTATACAGCATACGTCAAAGTATAACATTGCCATATAAGTGTTTTCGTACAATTATGAAGAACTATCTCATTGATATGTTACTAGTCGCATATTAACAGATATACATATACACATATGTTGAGTATAGTAAATCAGGCATGTAGTGTAGTTTTTTCACATCCCCGTGCTTTATTTTAATTTTGGCTACCGGTAGAAACAGTATGAATCAGAATATCTTTATGGTAAAGTGATTAGGGGATGTCGCGTCCCTAGTATCCTTCTTATGACATACCAGCTACAGCACGCCATTTACTCCATCAGTGTGGATGTTGTGTAGTAAATGTAAACATGCATGTGATAAAGCTTGAGCCATACTACATGGCATGATGGATTAGTATTCAAATGGCTTTTGCTTGTTGCTTGCCGTAGTATCCATTCGTTATGTAATGTTGCCAAGGTGGAATCGGCAGGTGGGCTCTGGCGGGACTGTAACTGTCATATTGTTGTCCGATGAGAATGGTCGTGACTCTTTCGAGATTTTGGTACAAAAATATCAAGCATCAATGAGTTTTGAAGCACTTTATAGGGTGTCAAAGTGAGTGGGAAGTTATAAGTTGTAGAGCTGCTAATCGTCTGTTACCGTGTACAAAGCACCTACAACTTTCAAGGTACTAGGGGTAGTGAATGCTGATTTTAGGTTCTTGTTGTAGGTCATCTGATCATAAACAATCCAGCCAGTCAAATTACTGTAGAGTTGTAGGTGCGTTGAATGCCATACAAGCTCACAATACCATTTTCGTAGAGAACGAATTTAGCAGACAAAGGTTGCCACTAATGCAACGACCTTTGTGAACCAAATTGACCAGCATTCCCACATTATACCAATAAATTGAACACAATAGACTAATATGCTCTTTCAAATATCATGTTGCTCGTAGTATATCAGATGCTGGGATAAGCGAGTGAAGCAGCGCTATCGATTTGCTGGTGTTCAAACTAAACCAGCCACGCGCTGGGGAACTTCAAAAATTTTTGTCAGGGGATGCAAGCCCAAACACATTTCTTTCTTCTTTTTGTATATACTTGATCTTCTTTACTGTCTATACTCTCTATCATGGTCTCCTAGTAAGTGAAGCTTCTATTGGCTTTTGGAAATGTTATTCCTGCATAGGCTTGTATTGTGTACGCGTATGCTGCACTCTACCGAAAACCCCAGTGTCTGCTATCAGGCCTGAAAATGGGGGAGATGGGAGCTATAGCGCTATCATACGTTATTCTCCTCAAATTCATCCAGCACCTTACATTCTGGGAACATGCATGTCATATCATCCTTGACACGGGTTCAACCTATCTCTCGCTTCTGTGTTGGTGATGGGATGAGCTTTTGTTATCGGATACTGACACTACGCTTTCAGCGTAACTTGTTCTTGCCATTATGTTGAGGAAGCTGCTTTATCCATCCACGCAATTCTAGTTGATTTTTCTTTCTTTTATAAGGAAGATGAGTCATCTAGATCCTATTGCGTTATTTATTGCCTTGCATGCCGTTGGGGAAAATGATTGGCTTTGGAAGACTTATTTGGGGATCCATCACGTTTTAGCACTGTACCTACTACTACCGATATCCTTGTACCTGAGACACTCTTGAAAAAGCAGGTTGCCAATGCACAGGCTACTGCTGATGCTGCTGCAAAGCAATTGGCACTCAAGAAGGCAAGTATCTTTTCTATCTTTTTATCTATGTGCAATCCATCAATATTTGCGGATGTTGTGCTGTTTGTGATGAATTGGGGCAACCCATCCGTTGGCTAGCTTAAGCAATGATGCCTAACACGTTAACCATCTTTCGGGTCTGATGAATGCACACATAAAGCAAAAAGGATGGATTGACATACAATTTATTCCATGTCATGATTCTAACCATCTTTTGAACAACAGGATAAGCGTGTCAAGCGTCGTGAAATTTTCAATCGTGCTCGTCGTTATCATGCTGAATACATTTCTGCTGAGCGAAAGGAGGTGGCATTGCGTCGTCAAGCCAAGGCAAATGGCAACTTTTATGTACCTGCTCAACCTAAGCTCTTGTTGGTGGTGCGTATTCGTGGTATCAACAACATTCCTCCCAAGCCACGCAAGGTACTTCAATTGTTGCGTTTGCTCCAAATCAACTCTGCTACCTTTGTCAAGGCCAACAAGGCTACCTTGTCCATGCTTCAGCTTGTGCAACCTTATGTCACCTATGGCACTCCCAATTTGAAGACTGTGCGTGAACTTGTGTACAAGCGTGGTTATGCCAAGATCAACAACCAACGCATCCCTATCCACGATAACTCTGTGATTGAGCAATCTCTTGCAAAGTACAATGTTATGTGCGTAGAGGATTTGATTCACGAGTTGGTGACTGTGGGTCCCCATTTCAAGCAAATCAACAACTTTTTGTGGCCTTTCAAGCTTTCCAACCCCAATGGCGGCTGGCGTACTCGCAAGTTGAACCACTTTATTGAAGGTGGTGAACAGGGTGATCGTGCCGAGTTTATTAATAGCTTGGTACAATCCATGAATTAAAAATGTTGTGTAATGTAATAATAAAACAAGCTTGAAAAAGAACATGTTTGTTATACGAGCCATTGGCTACTACTGTTTTCTAATCGGCTCTTTTCAAGTGCTTGTCGAGCTATCGCCACATGACTAGGTGGTGATGACGATGATGCTGCACCTGGATCATCTCGCTGTTGTGGCATTTGCTGCTATTGTTTTGTTTAGCATACAGCTAGGATAAACCATCATTTAGAAAATCTTACCCTTGGTGACACTTGGACCGTTTCAGAAGATGAAGCTGATGATGGATACCCTGCTTGATGTTTTTGTTCCCATAAATCTAATGCATCAATGCCACGTCGTCTTGCAGGATCACGTAACACTTCAGATCGTGGCACAAGTGTCATGGGTGATGTATCCATTGGAACAAATGTCCGTGAGATGATTGACGGATCATCGTACATTCCTTGGGTTGGAGTTGGTGGTGGATGCAATTTGCGTACGTATCGTGTAAGACCATGTGATCTTTTGTTATTATCGCTATCACTCTCATCATATTCGTCATTAGCTGCATCAGCAGCTGCAGCTGCTGCCATCCATGGCATTCCAGAAGCGGTATCATCATCATCTTGATTTCTTGTTCGCCTTCTACGATTACCACCCATGCCAGTGTTGGGATCACGATCAGCACGATAAAACCTATATCCTAGATATACTAGCAAGCCAAGGATAGATAATAGCCCGATGATGGCAAAGACGCCCAATACTGGCAGTAACTGATGTATCAATCGATCATGCTGCTGGTGACGTGTGGGTTGTGATGGTGAAGATGCAGCATTATTTGAAGTGTTGTCAAGTGAATATGTAGTTGTCGTTGTTGTCTTAGGATCAATAGTAGCAAAGACGATGTCTGTGAGTGTAATGGTAACAGGAGGCAAAGAATGGTGCCTGAAGGTCGACATGAGAAGGGAGGGAAAAGAAAAAGGGCATGGAATTTCCATTCAGTCTGGTTTATTGAAAACGAGAGAGAATGAAAGATGTCGTTGAGTTGTTTACACATTCGTGAGCACGCACACGCTCATAAACCAACGGATGGTAATTGTCAAAATGGTGTGTGTGTATTTATGGATTATGTTACAAAGAAGACCATTAAGGTATAAACATGATTTGAGAAGCAAAGAGCGCGATATATAACACATGGATAGGAGAAAGGGATATGGGTTATTTGTTATGAAAGTTAATAAATTCAGTTATTATGCATTGCCATTTTCCTTGTTGCTATCGGCAGATGGCGTGTTGCTACTACTACTGCTGCTACCACTTTGGTGCACAACAGTGCTATCCCTGCTACCATGATGATGTCCATTCTCAATCACAGCAGCAGGTGGCGGTGGTGATGGTTGTTCTTCCAAATGATGAATACTTGCCACTGACGATGTTGTGATCACATCATTGCCGGTAGGTATCTTGGCTTTAAGAGATCCCATTTCCTTGGATTGACCATAATCAAGCACAGGCTCTTCAATTAAGGTAGGGACACCTTTGACAACAGTATGATTATCCACCATAAGCAAACGACGAATACTATGTAAAACTCCGCCTTTTTTGGTAGTATGGTGGGATTGTTGATCACTTGTCATTTGGCTGTTGACACGTCTCATTTCTTCTTCCCATTGGATATAATTGTATGCTCGTTCACCCATCTGAGCATAATCAGTGCCAATGCGTTCATCTTCATGATGTAATCGAACTTGCATATAAGGGATCTTGTTGATGACCAGCAGGATAATGTATGTAACAACAAAAGACCATCCTGATACGGCAGCGATCATGGCTAGTTGTATAGGAACTTGCATCCAATGACCATCAAGCCAACCGCCAATTTGAACATCTTCAAGAGGTGTACCAGGAGGACTTCCCAAGCTGATAATATATCTTTCAGCAAAGACACCCGTTAGGAGTAATCCTACAATGCCACCAACATAGTGCACGGTAAACACATCGAGTGCATCATCAAAACCATATTTGTGCTTGTAGCGAATGGCATAGTTGCATGCAATACTTCCAAGGAGACCAAAAAGTAAAGCACTGCTGGGAGAAACAAATCCTGATCCAGGCGTAATGGTGGCAAGACCAGCAACAACACCAGTACATAAGCCAACAACGCTCCATTTTCGAGTGTATAACCAATCAATGAGGATCCAAACAACAGCTGCAACACAAGCAGCAAGATGTGTGGCAACAAATGAATTGGCAGCACGTGCATCTGCTGCAAGACCACTACCAGCGTTGAAAGCAAACCAGCCGAACCAAAGAAATGCAAGGCCGATATACACAAATGAGACATTATGAGGATTGTTGTTGTTTTCATGATAGTCACGGCGTTTGCCAAGTACCAAGGCATAGGCAACTGCAGCAAGACCACTTGATGCGTGCACTGTAGCACCACCAGCAAAGTCCATGGCACCCATCTTGTATAGCCAGCCATTTGGATTCCATACCCAGCACGTGATAATATCGTACACTACAGTGGTCCACACAAAAATAAAAACGATGGATGGACCAAGCTATTATGTGAAATAAAAAGATAATAAGCAAGAGCATGATAAAAAATGGTTGGCATGACTTACCGACATACGTTCTGCAGCAGCACCAAAAGCAAGAGCTAAACATTGGAAATCACACAACAATGGTAAGTACAATGCATGGTACCACAGCTGTTTCAACTTACCTGGTGTCAAGCAAGCAAACATGGCTTGGAAGATCATGTAAACCATAGCTGGGATGCTCTGGCCGTCAAATGCAGGGGAAATACCAACACCACGGAGCAAAAAGTGTGCTATGAGTGCATTAGTAAGGATGTAAGCAGCGAATGCATGTAGGTTTTGGATACTCACTTGAATCTCCAATAAAAGGACCAGCATTGGGAGAAAATGCAAGAGAGTAACCAAAAACATACCACTATTGACGTAATGTTAACCAAGTCATTCTTATCTAAAGATGATATGTTGCATACCTGAAACGAGACTACGGCAACGCAGAGCATTGTGAGATACATGAGGGACAGCGCATTTTTGGCTAGAAAATGTAGAAATGGTTAAGTGACTAGAGCAATTTCAAATGATGGTATCATCTTGTTGCAGGAATGATATACGTACCTTGTGCAAGACCAGCGTAGAATAAACCAAGGGCAGGGGTCTATTATTGCATAAGTTAAACCATGATAGTGCAGTAATGTTATATTAATACACACCATAAGAAAGACAAGAGCAGAGCAAATCAGAACCCAAGCAGTATTGCCTGAATCGATTTCGGATGTTGATGGTGTTGTTACCGGATCCATGTTTGGATGGGATGTGATTGATGTGTTTAGAGCGTTAGCAAAAGGAGCAAAAGTATATGGTAAAATATAATGTGGAAGAAACAGAGGTGTGCTTTACTTTCAATGCACAAGCAAAATGAGCTGTTCTTTATATATACACATGTAACAATAAACAAAACAATGGATAAGATAATGAGGGAAATGCAGGAATCATGGTAGGGAGAAGAGCTGCTAGACAAGAACGGCATCCAAGAGATAAGACAAGTGTTATGCATACTGATAAGCAAGATGCATCCTCCGATAAGCAGCGAATAAGCTCCCGTGATTGGTGTGATCAGAAAGGCTGTTTCCATGTCAGGTTCCGATAGCTACCTCGATTCTCCGTCCCACTCATACGTCTATGATAAGATATCCTCTTTGTCTTATTTCTGTATCTTCCATCGCCAACATTACATATCCACCCGGGGAAATAAGGCCGTTGATGCTGATAAACCCATGCCATCACATGAATGAAATCAATCTTATCATGACTATCATATATCTATGGATATATGTAATCATGAATGACATCCTCATCATGAGGTGGTTTTTATCTTGATCATCTACATCTCCTGCGTTATACTTTATGCCAAATGTGAGGAGAAATACTTGTCGAAAAGGCTGGTCTAATGGGAAACCGTAACTTGCCGGCTTATACATAGGATATCTTTTCCCGGCCGTTTATCACTCTGGTATTACCGGCATAAGATCACTGATCATGAAGATCATGCGTGCTGCACCATTCCTTTGCTTATATCCGAGTTACATATCATTGAGAAGAGATCGCTAACCATCGTGTTTTCATATACTCAGATGTCACATGAGCAAGGCTTTCAAAGATGACGTTTATGGGTGAATGGAGAGTAACATATGATAAACAAGAAAAAAGTTGTGGAGAATAAAATGGAAAGGAATTTATTTAGGAAGGCATATATTTCTAGTAGCTGTTTCTAAAGTAATAGGATATTACTTGATAGCCAAAGACGTGTCATGTTAGAATATAAGCTTGATGAATGTGCTGCATAATGGGATATCACAATGGGACACAATGAATTGATGCACAATATAAATTATATTTTTCTTTTAATGAAATAACAGTAATAATGATCTACATCTACTGACGTGTAGCCATGCGATAGCTACGCCATGGTTCATAACCTGCACGACGATAAAAGTCAAGGAGCTCCACCCAATCCACATAGGCCTTTGTCACACCACGTTCCTTGAGTAGCTGATTGGCATATGCTACCAAACCCAATCCGATACCACGACCACGTTCTTCAGATGCTACGCCAACACATGCCATACCACCACTTGCTTTGCCAAAGAGCTTATCATCTGTCCAAATCAAATCCGTACGTTGGTTGTTTGATTGACCAGTTGTATACACCAAAAGGCTGCCGACAATGCGTCCTGTGGTGTCATTGTTCTCACGCGCAACAATCAAATCTTGGTAATCGCCTAGAGCAGCATGATGCTTGTATGTGGAGAGCCAAAAAGGAAAGTAACGTTGTTGAAAAGTATAAAGCTGTTCAATATCTTCAGGTCGAATGGCAGCAAAGTGAATATCTTCTTTTTGCATACGATCCATGATTCCTTCTGGTAGTATCAATGCATCACCCATGCTCTTGAGATCCCATACAATGCTATCCAATTTCCAACCACGTCGTGCAAAGAATCCTTCATTGCTTGCATCATCTTGTGGGATACCAGGAAAGAAGCGAGGTGCTGCTGATCCCAATCGTATGCGTGCAAGATCATGTTGTTGGAGATGTGTCAAAGCTTGCTTGTGCAACTGAGATCCAACGCCACGATTTCGTTCCAAAGATGACACTGCAAGTAACAGTATTTCACCCGTATCCTTCTTGGCCGATTCATCCCAAACCATTTGTGTTGCCACGAAACCAATCACGTAACCAGCCACATCGGTTGCCACCCAATGTTTGCCATTTTGCGTATTGTTCAGTACGAGATCAATCTTATCCTCAGTCAATGGCCAATCGGCACCATAAACATCGTTCCACAAATTGACTAGGCCTTTGAAATGATTCTGATGGTTGTAAGTCTCAATGTTGGATACAGGTGTCGTATCAGCATCAGCCAAGTTGGGAAGTGAGATTGGAAGTTTGCTTGAAGGAATGGTGGCATCAAAGAGTGTTCGAACAGCAGCTTCATGTGCAGGTGGTGTGTATTCATAAGTAACGACATAAGTATCCACGTCTTGGAAAACAGTGAGATCATATGGATTGATAACTGCTACTACAGCAAGACGATCCTTGGCAATGTTGTGAGCAAGTTGCACCATACGGGCTTGGAAAGGATGTAAATTGGCGTTTGCTGTACCGACAATGACCCAGTCAGCTTGGCTGATAGTGTCTGACATATCTGATGAATCTTCATCATAAATGATGTATTCGACATTGGCGTGTTGTTGTTGCAATGCACTGTAAAACGAGTTGAAAGGTTCCTTTTCTGAATCGATGGCAAGTGTGGTGGGTACATGTGCTGCTAGGAATAGAACACGATCTGTTGACTTTGGTTTCATAGGCAACACATTGGATCGATTACGTACAATGGTGGGGATACGATCATAAAGCATTTTGCTAAGAGCTGCACTTGAGTCACGCTGTGGTTGCAAGTTGTCAAACACATTATCCCATGATAAGAAACGATCCTTGAGCTTGGCAACACGTTCCAAACGAGCTTCAATATTATCCACAGTTTCGATCTCTTGTTTCACTTTGGCGAATGCATCACGTTGAAACTCGTATGTATGTGAGATCATTACGATATCATTGCCTGCTTGTAGTGCTAGCAACGAACCATTCGGGACACCAACAGTTTCCTTGACAGCATCCATCTCGAGACAATCGGTAATGATCACTCCATTGTATCCCATATCCTTTCGTAACATATCTCGTACAATAGCAGGTGACAAGCTTGATACGTGAGATGAAGCACCAAGACGTGGCAATTTCATATGAGCAACCATGACTGAAGTAGCTGTCGACATCAATTGACGAAAGGGTACCAATTCCACTTGTTCCAATTCTTCACGTGTCTTATCAATGACAGGGACACCGAGATGTGAATCTGTAGCTGTATCACCATGACCTGGGAAATGCTTGATGCTTGTTGCCACTTTGCCTTCTTGGTATCCTTCTACTTGTGCACGACCCAATCTTGCTACTTGGTTTGGATCTTCGCTGTAGGATCGTACTCCAATCACAGGGTTAAGTGCATTGTTGTTGACATCCACCACAGGCGCAAGGTTCCAATTGATACCCAATGCAAGTAGTTCTTCTGAAGTTGCTTTGGCTACTTGCTTAGCTGCAGTTGCTGATCCAAGAGCACCCAATCCCATGTTCCCAGGCAAATAGGTTCCGCTCTTTCCCAAACGCCGAACAACACCATTTTCTTGATCCACTGCAATAAAGAGAGGTCGCTTATGCCCTGCCTTGCGAGCAATGTCTTGAAGAGAACGTGTCAAACGAGCCACTTGTTCTGGTGACTCGATGTTACGAGAGAAGAGAATGACAGAGCCGAGATTATGGTTCTCAATGAGGTCAATGATGCCTTTTGTCGGTTCCAATCCGTGAAAACCACACATGAACAGCTGACCAATGCCTTTACGCGTGTCTGTAATTGTCATTGTGTTTGTAAAAGAAGAAAACGAGAGCAAGGAAATAAACCGCGGGAATGATTTACCCCACCTTTTTATTGCAATATCGCGGATTAGCTAACTAGCACCCTGTCCAGCTAATTCAGGGTCTCCTTTCTTGTACTCCCATACCATTAACCAATGTACTTTTTTCATCTTGTTCCGAATATCACTCTTGTCCTGAAACGGTCATCACATTGGCTGTGCTGGTCACACACACACACGCACACACGCACACACACACACACTTGCACCTATCCTAGTGGCACTTTCAATACTCATTTCTCATTTACTTGCTTTTAATATAAAAGATGATGACTTTTAACTCCTTGAATCAAATAATAAATGACAACAAAATAGGTCATAAATGATAATTACCGTGTAAAGTGATGATGGCGAGAATCACGATAAGATCATGTGTAAAGAGTTATGTACCATACAATAATATATGCAAAAGTGGAAAGGAATATAAGATCAATGGGTGAAAAACGAGGTTAAATGAGTATTTTGGAATCACGGGAAGAGAAAATCTGAAACAACAACACGCGAACTGACGGGCTATCGTGTTCCATGTGATGACAACACAACGTTTCACGGGATACGGCTGATCCTAGATGACGAGCCTTGTCTTCCTTTTTTCAATATGCCAAGTTAAGACGGAGAATAGGAATGCTGCTCATGGGATCATTTACTTTCACACATCAGTAGCCATGTACTTGATAACACGCCATATGCTTGTATGTGGCTCACTCGCTGTTGTACTTGTAACGTCATTTTATAAAAAAAAAGTAGTTGGGGGAGAAGGTCTGGGTGTGTTTCTTGTCGCAGCAGTTCATTAATGCACCCCTCCAGTATGCATGCATCTTTGCTGTTGTTATGGTGGTGCCGTCAATCATGTTTTCTTTGTATGCAATAGTTTTAAAAGAAGGTTTCTTGCAAAGTGTGATCTGTGTTTTAAGTAAAATCATCATATCATACTCGTCATATGAACAAAGGTGTCAGGTATTACAATGTATCTGTATTGGCGCGCATGCAGCAAGAATGAAGCAACAGCAGCAGGGTTGTCATGGAACACTTTTTATTTTAATTTGGCCATATTCGTAAAGTGGCACCCCCCAACACAGCATGCAAACAAAGCAACACATACACCTTCTCCCTGACATCCTTTATAAATACCGTGCGACCCGACATACAGACACATACACGCACATATAATCTTTCTCTTTTCCTTTGTTCACTATAGCATCGTGTATACCACGCGAAATGTCCTCTTCAGCACTTCCAACTGTATCCACTGCCATGTCCATTTCAGCCATCACTAGCAATTCTACTACTACATCCATCTTTCCCCCTTCACCACCCCCTTCGGCAGGTCGTTCTCGTTACTATCATCATCATCATCACCAAAAACCTTATGATCCACCACCACAGCAAGTTGTCACTAATACTACTACTACCGCACCATCAATGCATCATCAATATCATCAACATCATTCATATCATCAGCAGCAACCAGTGACAACGGCAACTACAACTTATCAAACTCCACCTTTGGGATCACCACCTACATCACCTGAAGATAATGATTTCACTTCACCACCTTCATCACCTTATCCGCACCATAGTGATTTGGTACCATTGACATTACAAGAACGCCGCTTGCGTAACAAGGCTGCTTCAGCCAAGTATCGCCAAAAGAAGAATCAGCAGCAAAATGAGATGCGTCAAATGATTTGCAACCTCAAAGAACAAACAGCTGTGTTGAGCCGTAAGGTGCAGGAGTTGCAAATGGAAAATGAGCGTCTAAGAACGGATAACGATAAATTGCGGAGCAAGATGGTGGCAAAGAAAATGTTACGACAATGGATCGGGCGTCATCATCAACACCAACGAAAAGATATTACCCCAACATCTTCCTCTGCTTTCCAAGCTGTTTCCAAACGATTGCAAGAGGATGAGGATGAACTGGATGACGACCTTGATTTGGATCTCGAGGATGATGATGCTTATCCTTTTGCATAAGCTCATTATTGTGGTAGACGATGGTTACCATGAACCCATCTCTTTGTTCTCCCACACACACACACACACCCCGTTCTTGTATACCATATACCCCACCCAGTAGTCCAGCAACCATTGTTGTTGCTTGACCTATATATATAAAAAGTAACAAGCCATTATCATCTCACCCCACTTCTTCTTTGGTCGTTTGATACTATACATTTATGTTGTTGTATTGTCGTCTCATTAAAAACATCATTATATCATCATTCACGCATGGGTGCCACTCTTGTATATATGTGCAACTTATTTGTGTCCCCATGGAACCTTATCTTGGTTTTGGGGCATAATATAAGGAATTCTTGCTGCATCAAGCTGTGCCGCGCGTTTCTCTGACATTTAAGAATGCAAGGGCATAGCCGACCTGATGTACATGCACATGTGTGTTTATGTTTTGGGGGAATGATTATATACCTGAAAAAATATGCAGAGGATTGTCTGTGTGTGAGGAACAAATAAACAAAACTTTATGCATCATACCGCGTTTATCCGGATGCCTTCTTCCGAAAATATGGTGCACGTAATGTGGGATAGTTAAGCTTTCCCGCCCTGTATCGCCATTCACAAACTATCTCTCTTTTATTCTTTTCACTGGCGTAACATGTCGCCATACAACCTGCGTCAACGTCATCAGTGACCCCAGTCCTTGTCCAATCATTCCATTTTCAATCCAAAGTGTGATAGTGCATACATAAGCACTCGATCATGTGTACGTGGTAATCTGAATAATGACTGCAGCTTAAGCACATCCAACCCACGTATCACTCGGTTTAAACAATAATTCGGTTGTTTCTGCACAATGGTCAAGAGTACCTTGTACTAAAATGATAATCATTTTCATGTTGTCTATTCAATTGACACTAGTCAATCGCCTATTGGGTTTCATTTCATTTTCTAACATATCACTCATCTCCTCACTACAACCAAAGCTAACACGTATGTTCGATTATTGACGCGATGTTTATTACAAGTTGTCAATACGCACTATCAAAAGCATCGCCCAATAGCATTCTAAATGCTCATTGTATATCACCATATGTATAATTAGGAAGATCACTTAAGTTGAAACTTGAGATAATTGTGGTAGATTTGGATGAACAGTCGATCCTTTTTCTCTTATAAAGTCAGAAATCATTGTCGGTTTTTAAAAGATTCATTTCATGTGTAAGGAATAGCTGAATGTGATATGGTGCCTAATTGTCAATGCA
Source organism: Lichtheimia hyalospora FSU 10163 (assembly GCA_025094155.1). NCBI lineage: Eukaryota > Fungi > Mucoromycota > Mucoromycetes > Mucorales > Lichtheimiaceae > Lichtheimia > Lichtheimia hyalospora. Next base: position 38,912 of record PTRB01000077.1, read on the forward strand.
GATTCCGCTTAATACGCTTTGATGGATGATGAGAAAAGGCATGGTTGTGTGAATTGGCAACATATTGGTTTACTTGATCTCCCTCTTGCTTCGTTTTTAGTGTCTGTGATACCTTACACATGGCTCGTGCCAATACCCATTTCGTACTACCATTTTTCCTTTCACATGCTGTTAATTTATTCTTCCTCCCCAATGCCATGCCTACTACATCAACATCAGTCATCGTTGCTATGTAACAGAATACTATGGACAAGATGTCAATTTATTGTCGTTAGGAACAATGGATGATGGGGTGAATCTAATAGTGTGATATGTGAAGAGCAAAGGGAAGAAACAAAGTTGTTGTTTGAGAAGCATATGTTTGTGGGGAAGATGACAACCATGAGTGCCATGGACATGGTAATTCTGCAGGTGGTTTCTATGCCAAAAGGGGTGAATGGCCGTCAGCAAAAACCGAGCATATTTGGGTTTCAGCACTCGCTTTACTGTTCATTCTATCACTTGTTTCTCCCCTTACCCCTTTATTCCTTTCCTTTATTCACGTTTCCTCAGTCATGCTTGGGTAAATACACTAATCGACATGCAAGAAGCTTGAGGGACACGTTGCTAATGCGTGTGAATGTACTTGTAGCACTGACTTTGACCTACATTCACAAATCCTTATGGGTTTGGCCGAGGTGCTTGCCGACTCTCGATCGAAAGCAACAGCATCTGAAGTCGATAAACTCGTTTCCAAATGTCCCATCGTTCCTATTCTTGATGACAAGGAAAAGACTATCTTTACGCGACAAGATAAACCTGACTTGGGTGTGATGGTTCGTAGGATAAATGTTACATGTATTTCATATGCTAATGTATGCATGTGTTCCTTGGATGATATTAGACCCAACGTAGTCAACAGAGTGTTGCTGCACTTGTCAAGTACGCAGTTAATGCCAAAGAAGATCGTCAGTTGGAGTTATTGCCACGTTTGCTCTCCTATGTGCGCCATTTACCTGCGTATGAGTGGAAGGAAGTTGTGCTTGGAAGAGGTATGTATGATATAGGTATGGGGATAAAGAAATGGTTATATTCATGTCGTATAATAGGACTTCCTCCTGCGGATGCTATCACGTACAGCCTTGTTGCAGGATTATTGGAGATTGGTTTCAAAGTGCCTGATGTATATCATCATATTACTGAAGTTCTTTGGAGTTATGGTGAATCGATTATAAAGCTTATGAAACAAGGCGATGTTGAACTTACTGTTTCATTCATCTTGCCATCATTGGCTGGTTTATCACGTGCATTGCAATTATCACCATTCTTATTCCGAGCCAACCAACTTCTTGCCCTGTGCCATAACACCCAATTCTTGATCCAAGATGAAACATTGGACAATATTCGTACAGCCATCACTACTTGTCTTAAGGAACATGACGCCACCAGTTACAGTCGACGTGTCCTTAACAAATACTGGGAGGATGGTACTCCTTTGAGCAGCAATCGTGTCGTATATGATTTACTCGTCATTTTGCGCAACGTGACAACTCGTGTCATTGCTGACAGCCACCCTGATCAATCTACCACTACAACTTTATCTACAACTGGTAGCTCGAAATTCCATTTGACACGTGATGTTGAACATGCTTGGTCTGAACTTATGAAGAAGACTGCATCTGGTGTGAGACCAACAGCTGCAAGTGATGCTGAAAAGGATGAATTGCTCAACAAGAATATGCGTACTATTTATGTGACCAGCTTGGGATACTATGAGGATATCAAGAAATATGCCGTTGAAGGCGAGAAATGGGCACCTGATGCTTACATGCAAGAGATTATGGGAACTAGCTTGGTAAGTTACTTTCTCTATCTTTTTCTTCTCTTATCTAATATTGGATCGTATAGCATGTGGCAGCATTGTCTTCTGTTTATTTGCATGAAGTGGATGATGTGCTTATTGATCATATCACCGAATGTCTGTTCGTGGCTCCTCATGGTGGAGATGCTTGGGTACATGTGGCAGCTTTGGATGCAGCTGTTCTTCTGGCTATCAAGTAAGTCGATACAAATGAATGACACTGTTCATGTAAAGTTAACCAACCTATTTACCTCCCAGCTTCCCTCACTTGAACGCTGATATGACCAATACCATTTGTCGATTCCTTGCCACACCATCACCAGTATTCGAATTGCTTGCTGAAACAGGTCAAGAACCTCTCAGTGTTCAACAATTTGCCATTATCAGACTTGCTCAATGTGTGCAGGTAAGATGGGATGGGATTGAAATATAAGAAGACGATCACTGAAAACTAAAGCCATTTTTAGACCAAACCATCCATGCAAATTTCCCAAGCTGCTATTTCGACTTTATACGCATTGCTCAATGAGATCACACGCTATAGCGACGAGGATGGTGCTACAGCTGATAGATACAGTATGCTCACAAAGAATGCCATCTCTGGTGCACCCGATGCCAACCAATTGAGTGAGAAGCAAAAGCAACAAGTGTGTGCAAACGCCTTGTCAGCCATTGTTGGTGTAGCTGTTTACTTGAAGGATGAAGCAGTAAGTATATTAGCTATATTTCAGATGGATATATTCCTTATTTATCTTTCCAAAAGATTATGGCCCAGGCACTCTCTATGCTTACCATGCGGCGCAAATCACTCTCCATTTCAGCTACTGCATCACTCACATCACGTTTGGTTGATCTTGCACTTGTCAGCCCAATTGGTGTATTCAAGGATATTCTCAATCTGTTCTCTACATTGAGCCGTGAAGCATTGACTATTGATAACAAGCAACTCACAACAGCGGTAAGGCATATTACACAGCAGCTGAGATTAGAAAATTCATGCATGACTTTATAGATTGTTAATGCACAAATGAGCCTTGCAAAGCGATTGTCAGCTCGTCCTGAACTCTATGACACTTATCTCATCAGCCTTCTAAGTCTCTTCGTGGAGAATGGCAATACCATCCAACGCACCATGACCAAGAACAAGAAAGAAACTGAATACCCATTGGCATCCAAGCTTGGCATGCTTCTTCCCGTACTTCGTACATTGTTGGGACATGATGACTTCAATCCTCATTTGGAACCTACAGAGGAATGTGTTTCTCTTTTCCGCAACACATGGTTCCATTGTGTCATCTTTGGCTTTGTTACTGAATCCATGTGGATCCGAGAATGGCATGATTCAATGCTCGTTATTGCCAAAAAGACTCCTGTATTGGTGACCGAGAGTGCAACCAAATATGTCGAAAGCGACTTGGAATACAATTCTGTATTGCGTGGTGGCAACATGTCTGAACAAAACGTATCCTCCATGCGTCAAAAATTGACAAGCTTCTTGCCTTCTCTTGCATCCGAAATCAAGTACTTTTCATTTGCTCAAGTGGTGTTTGCTCTCAGCTTTTATCACATTGAAATGATGCGAAGCCGTATGGGTGATTGCAGCTACGTTTTGCGCTATTTCATGAACGAGGGTCTCAACAATAGCTCACTTGCCAATTGTCTCGAAATGATTGCTGATCGCGTTGTTGGTGCTTTTATCAAGGATGCTGCTAGCAAAGCTGCTGTTCAAGGCATTTCGGTTGAACTCAACAATCAAATGGCCAGCATTCTTAAATTGACGGGTCATCGACTACAAAAGGTGCATGATTTGGCAATCAAAACAGCTGAACGCATCGTAGCTGCCTTTCCTCAAGTCTTTGCAGACAAGTCGCTTATCACTTTGTTGCTTGAGCTTGTTCAGTTGCTATGGCTCAGTTGCGAATCTGAGTATCGTGACGAGGTAAGATATTATCCACTATATTGTTTACAATGGTATTAATGCTTGGTTTATCCAGTATTCTCCCACTTTCCACTTTACATCAACTCGTGTCAATGTGACCTTGGAACTTGGTGATTCTTACGCCTATCGTCGTGAGATCTGTACTCGCTTGTATGAGAGTGCCAAAAAGTGGCTCCGTATTTCCATGGATCGTGCACCACTCGAAATCAATGGCTTGCTTCAAGATTACCTTTCCGAATTCGATCGCTTTGTTCCTAGTCAGCCAATGGATGCTGTTCACATGGGTCGTTCTCTTGCTCTCGAAATTGGCAAAGCAGCATCAAGAAACCAGTTATCAGTTGGTATGTTTTTCTTTTCATCCACTATGAAACAATGTTATTCATGCAGATTGCAGAATTTGTTCCCAAGGTCCCACGTGTGCTTCCTGATGAATCATCCGACTTTGTCAATGGATTTACTTCCCGTCGCTTCTACATTGGTGAAATCAGTGGTATCGAGTATCTCTATGGACTTCATGATCAATCAGGTATGCTTTGTATGAGCATGTTTATTTTACAATGAGGGATCTAATCCTTTTATGTAGAGAAATTGCCTGATAGCAGAACTGGTAGTGGATTGCTAGAACAAGTGTCCTTTGTACTTGAGAACTTGGAAGTTTTGTTGACAGACATCAAGCAAAAGCATGCTGCTGTCCCCGTGGAACGTGTTCATCGTACATTGCATCGTGCTGCAGCTTATGCTATTGCACTTCCCAAGGTGCATCCTGATTTGATCCGCTATCTTGTGCGTATTCCTGTGTACATGTTTACTCCTGAATCCCTTGATATCGGTACTACAGTGTGGAATTGGATGTTGGTGGAACGTGCTGATGTTGAGAAACGCCTTATGGTGGAAATGTTGAGCATGTGGCACTGGGCTCAAAAGCATCGTAAGGGCTTATTCTCACCTGTGCTCAAGTAAGTATCTTGATCCGTTAAGAAGAGAACATGTATTAACACTGGATGGTATAGTGCCAAGCATCCATTTGTGGCCAAGATGACCAACGACCCATCAGACAAAGCCATGGTTGATAGTAGCCATCGTGTTGCCAGCTTCTTGTTTTCTCCTCATATGGCATGGATTAAGTTCTTGAGCAGTCGCTTCTATTCTATTCGTCACCGTAGCAAACACCTTGTCAATATGTTTGTACGCATGTTGCAGGAATCTTTCCAAAACGCCCATTTGATGAGCACACACGCTTTAGCACGATCTGTACGTTTCCAACTGCTTCTTCTTGGTACCAAGGTTCTCCAATCCACTCGTATGGAAGCTCTTGCCGAGCATAAGTTCCGTTCGCTTGTTTTCGATTGTGCTTTCAATTGGTTCTCCCTTGAGCCTAGGTAAGATACTTGACAATGGATTGATGAAGAAAATGACATTTAACTAATCACTCTTGTTTTAGATGGCACTTTGGATCTCGTAAGAGCTTGGCATTGATGGAATACAAGATCTTGAACGACTTTTACAATGCCGTGGTGAATGATACGCCAAACCTTAGCTACTTGGTAACCAGCTCTCCTCTCAAGAATTCCAATTCCAAGATTGCTTCTGGCTTGTACATGTTCCTTAATGGTAAGCATATAGCAACTTGTTATTCAATACATGTTTTATTCACATTGTATTTGCTCTCCATATAGACAAGACCAAGGATGACGTGATTCGTCAGCATCATCTCGCCAAGAAGCTGTTGATGTTATTCTTGGAAAGTGAGCTTACTCGTCTTTCGGTTTGGTGCAATCCTCTCAACTCTTTGGGGCATGGCAATCCTGCTTGCTTCACTGGCAGCACCGAAAAGTCAATGGTGATGGATGAATCCTGGAAAGAAATTGTGCGCTTTGCATGGGAATTGTCACCACGTCTTGCAGTGCAAATGAATGAGCGATTCGTGCAGCCTATTGTTCATCGTGAGCTTCATCGTTTGATTGCCAACAATACCCTGGATGTTGTCGATGTGCCTGAAGCACTTGTCATTTTATTGGGTGATCGTCTACTTCCTAATGCCAAGCTTGATCTTAAGGTATGCATAACATCATCTCTCATTTTATCTTTATTAACATGAATCTTGATAATAGCACTTGCAATACTGGGCACCTGTACCAGCCATTACTGCTGCAAACTACTTCTTGCCAGCATACAACAACCATCCTTTGATTCTGCAATATGCCATGCGTAGCTTGGAGTACTATCCTGTGGATACGGTGTTCTTTTACATTCCCCAAATTGTGCAGGCTTTGCGTCACGATGAGCTCGGTTATGTCGAAAAGTATATCATGGAAGCTGGTCAAGTTTCGCAATTGTTTGCCCATCAAATCATTTGGAACATGCAAGCCAACTTTTATGTGGATGCTGACAAGGAATGTATCAAGCCGGATGCTCTTAAGCCTACACTCGAACGTATCATTGACAATCTTGTTGGATCATTTACTGGTGAAGATCGCGAGTTTTATGAACGCGAATTCAAATTCTTCAACGATGTCACTGCCATCTCTGGTTATCTCAAGGAATACATCAAGTATGGTCAAACCGAGAAGAAGCCTTTGCAAAAGGTAAAATAATAATAATGATGACCAAATCGGTGGTTAATATGTTGTGTCGTAGAAACGCTTGGATGAGGAACTTGCAAAGATCAAGGTTGATGTTGGTGTTTATTTGCCTAGTAACAGCGATGGTCGTGTGATTGATATCAACCGTACATCAGGTCGTCCCTTACAGAGTCACGCCAAGGTATGCATTAGCAGCAGTAATATGATCATGATCATGGATATTAACAAAATACATGTATAGGCTCCTTACATGGCTACTTTCAAGATTGAAAAGGAAGTTGAAGATGCTGATCTCATGGGTAAAGCCTTGATCGAAAGTGAAGGTGATGAAGTGGAAGCTGCCAAGAAGCGTACTGTTCAAATCTGGCAAGGTGCCATTTTCAAGGTGGGCGACGATTGTCGTCAGGATGTGCTTGCATTGCAGTTGATCTCGGTCTTCAAGAACATCTTTACTGGTGTTGGCTTGGACTTGTATGTGTATCCCTATCGAGTGGTTGCCACAGCACCTGGTCGTGGTGTGATTGATGTTATTCCTCGCTCCATTTCTCGTGATCAACTTGGTCGTGAAAAAGTCAACAGCTTATACGATTACTTTGCAGCCAAGTATGGTGGTCCCGATTCTATTCACTTCCAACGTGCTCGCAACAACTTCGTGCAAAGTTTGGCAGCTTATTCAGTCATCTCATACCTGTTGGCTATCAAGGATCGTCACAACGGCAACATTATGATTGATGAAAATGGTCATATTATTCATATCGGTAAGCATAGATGAATTGGATGAAAAAAGGAAGCAATATGCTGACATCATGTGTCATTATAGATTTTGGTTTCATCTTTGATATTGCTCCTGGTGGCATTACTTTTGAAAGCTCGCCCTTCAAGTTGACTACGGAAATGATTCAAGTGATGGGTGGTGGTTCTGATGAACAAGCATTCAGACAATTCTCGGAATTGGTGGTCAAGGCCTATCTTGCTAGCCGACCTTATGCTGATCAAATTTGTCAGTTGGTGTCACTCATGTTGGATTCTGGATTGCCTTGCTTCAAGGGCGAAACAATCAAGCGCCTTCGTCAACGCTTCCAACTTGATCGTTCTGAACGTGCAGCAGCCGATTTTATTATGATGCGTATCAAGGACTCCTTTGAGAATCAACGCACAGTGCTTTACGATTACTTCCAAAAGTTGACCAATGGTATCCCCTATTAGATATTATTATATCATGTGTGTACACGCCCCATTATCACGACGCAATAATAAAGCATACAATCTTGTATGCATTTGTTAAAAGATATGATAGTTACCATAAGCGTAGGATAGTGTGATATTTCACAAGACACCACGCGGTTGTTTCTCGATTTCAACTGCACTAGTACAAGATGCAAAGGGGTTGATTTGAGTTATATAAAGATTGCGAGAGTAACATCGGTGGCCCATATGCGCATAATCGGTACCTCCCTACAAAATTAACAGCGCCAGGCGTTATATCTTTTGCCAAACTGTTGTTCGAATTGCGTCAACCTATAATCTTATGAGATATTCGTACTACACCAAAAGTAGAGAATAAGCGACCATGTGTCAGCCATAACCAAGAATCCAGTATGAAAGTTATATAACGTTTTTGCAGCTGAGCATTACGGAAACCATCCGTCATTCTCAGCTGCCATCATTGTAAGTGGATGGTCGCCTGATGATGGGCTGCTGATGTTCCACACATCTGGGTTGAATTTGCAGATTTTTACAGAATCAGCAAACGATCCAGGTACAGTCAACTCAATCTCAAACACATGTATGGGCTCATATTTTTATCCATATCTTTTTCCTATTGCATTGCATATATCGAGATTCTTGTTAAAGAAGAAAATACGTGCATTTTGATTCCTGCGCCTTAATTCGTATCTTTGTTCCTGCAGTCTTATGCATGCATCACATTTCGTTGTTTAAGGAACACGTGGGAAATAATAATAAAGGTTGATATAAACAATAAGCTTAAGTTGTTTCTGTACTTGTTTGCGTCACTATGTTGGACATTGTGTACTCCTGTAACAAAGAGGTGCCAAAGCTGAATGCACAACAACAGCGCCACTTTAGTTCTCCCCGTGACAAGTAAACCAAACATCGGGGAGGTATCACAAAAATACGCATCATCAGAGGATGCAGCTGTCTCTTTCTTTCATTTCTTTCTTTATTTTCCATACCCCCCCCACTTACCCTTACCCATGTCTGCAACCGAGTCGACGAGCTTATTGAATAAGAATGTACAAAAGCGAAAATCAATCACACTTGGGTCGCTATACCTGGAGAATACAGGAGCGGTAGCAAGAGATCATTTGGGCAAGTTATGAAGGGAAGCGCTTATAGGCACGAAACCATCGTTTAACTCGAGTCTCATATCATAGCCAACGAGCGTACATTTCTTGCATGGATGCGAACGAGCTTTTCCACCATCTCAGTGGGTGTCGGTAATGTATCTGTGGAACACGACATAATATAGCATGCATAAGCTCTAATCAAAATACCTCCGCTATCATTGGTCATTTGCTGTTGCTCAACAGGAATCACACAATTGTTTCGACTACAAGAAACAGCCATTCAACGAATCGGTAAACTCCTTGGTGTGGGATTCATTTTAATGGGTGCGTTATACCTTGCGCTCGGCTGCACTCGCTTTTTTCATGCACAGGTAATGATGTCCGATGAATCACCATGTGGCAGGATCATCACCATACTAACTCTTTATCATAGAGTGCCATGACGAAAGGATACTTTCCTGCAACGAAAGGTATCATTATGACCACCTTTGGTGTAACACTAGCTGCATTAACTGTGTTGCTTGTCATTGTGCAAACTGAATCATAAAATAGGTTTTCATAGAAAGAGAATAAATTGACTTTGGTCATGATACTGCTCCCGCTTTTCCGAATGCTGCAGGTTGATGTTACAGTATGCCAATTTATCATCGTTGGCGCATTACATATAATCACTGACATGGTTTACAATATAACCAAATGATAAAGAAAGCGAATTGATATACGTGGTGTAAGGTCGTTAGAGTGAGTGAATGTGCCATTGTAAAATGAAAGAGCCAATTCAAGTGGAAACTTTATCTTGGAAGGGGATGCACTCACACTAGGCTAACAAGAATTTCATTGTCGATAATCCGCTATGGCATTGTTATTATATGTTCATGGTTTTGGACCCAATCTCAAGTTTCCGCTTCACGGGGCAAACATCGTCTTTATGGGTTCTAACTAACACTTCTTGCTCTCTCTGTCATATTTTGGAAATGATCGATATTGCTTTTACCATGTACATCCAATGTCTTTAGTATTGCATCTCAAAATAAAGGAAAATTAGCACTGAGTTGCATTCCGCCATAGTGTGTAAGCAACACCTGTCACTGAATTGCTAGGAATTCGCAATGTTGCACTGCAGTACTATCCATTGCTAGGTTTTATATGACAGCTGAAAGGCACTGGTTGGCAATGCTAGCCTTTATATGATAGCTGAAAGGTACTGATTGGCAATGCTAGGTTCATTATGATAGCTGAAAGGCAATGATTGGCAGTGCTAGGTTCACATTTTTAGCGAAGTTGAAACGCTTCAGCAGTGAACGTGATAAGGACATTATTGTCACATCAGTACTCTTTTTTTTTCGTTAGAACTCGGGAAAACAACACAATGCACTCAATGGGAGAAGTTGGGGTTCGGTTATTTGCACAATCTCAAATTCAGCATTCAGAGGTATACACTATGTTGCCAGCGCAACGTTGGAAAAATATATATCACCGCACGTAGCTACATTGAGAAAAGTACCCCATATGCATGAGCCTATGATCTATCAAACTTACATGGCAATGCTTTTTTATCTCATTCTGCACAAGAATCAAATATCTCAAAGACGATAATTATAATGAGATTAGAACGATAACAATGAAAAGCTAGTAGGACTATCAAAATAAGGATCTGGTACCTATCAAGAGTGCAGGTGTGATTCATCATCCAATCAACGACATTCATATGCATCATGGTATCCTTTTTGGCTGTTTTCGCCTGTGTCCGTGAGCACATCCCATTACAAAGAGACATGTCATTGTCATCAATGAATGCTAACTGGGTTTCAACCGACTGGGTGTAAATGGTCGAACCAACATTAGCCAAATCCTCGTACGCTTTTATGACCAAGCAGTGTGCAGCTTAAGATATGATTGTTTCACATCTGCATAGTAATTGTTGAAAAGCTTCCGGGAATAAGGCAGAGATGGTCCTACGGCATAAAGGATGGTTTTGCAAAAGAATACAGTCAACGAGAAAAGAAAGGAGACAAGCATGTATTTGTTTCTCTTTGGTGGTGGATCGTTATGGATATATCATTGAGAATTTCACACCGAGTATTTGTTGCGCTATAGATATAAGATACTATGGGCATTCATTAGTTTTCATGCGAACAGCTGCTATAATATCATCTACTCTTTGGTCAATAGAATCCAATCCTATGGATAGCAATGCTAGAGTTTCAAATGCACAGCATTAACCGTTACCAAGCACCAAAATACCAGCATCATTTATTCTTATGTACCAAAGCGAAATTCAGCCACTAGTGTTTAAAGCAAAGATCGTTACACTAGGACCAATGTTATGTATATGCATTGATAAAACATCAATAGATAGCAGTTAACTTTTTATGAGAAAGAAGCGAGTTGGAAACGTCATACATATACGTTATCAAAACTCGAAACACTAATTTTCTTCATGTTACATGGAGAATCGGTAATATGTATACCATCGTTTTATTTTTATGATGCAAATGTTTGCCAAGTGATAGCATTTTCTCGCTTGCCAGGTGCTTGTCGAATACTACTTGGTCTGCGAACGAGCCTTAGCATTCCTTGGTACATGAGCCATGTTGCCACCAGTGACGCAACTGATTTTGTTACAGACATGAGTGTTACCATGAGATCCAGCGATGCATTTTGACGTTTTGTATGTGAAGAAGTGGGGGACTTCCATAACCGGGGAGGAAGCCAACTTGAGAAAAATGATTTCATATGTCCAACAACGCTGACCATGGATTCCCATAAAGCATCGTCATCCTCTTGATCATCGTAGTTGCTGTCAGCATAGTAATAGTAATACCTTGACCGACAATCATCTTGTTCATCGTAGATTGGCCAATATGGATTCCAGCCATTTGGTACCATACCATCACTATGCTCATATTCCAGGGATTCTTGTACAGGTGATTCTGGTTCAAAGTATTGTACTTTGATAGATTCTGGACTGAAACGTACACCTGTGCTTTGAGATACTGAAGGTGGAGTAGGTGGTAACGATGATTGAAAAAGACTACTGCTTGTGGATGATATGGATGAGAATGAAGGTATCCGCTCGTCAACTCCTCGTCGTAGATAGAGTGCAGTGTTTTGTTTTTTCAGGGCAGGCTTCAAACCATGAGGTGGGTGGTACTTTGGTGTGGATGTTGATGAAGATGATGAAGATGTTGGACAAGGAAAAGTTTGTTGTGGCTCATTTTCAGATGTGTACAATGGTCCGTATAACCCTAATACAAGAAAATCTTTGAGTCAACAAAACATATCTGCAAAAGAAAATGGCGGGGCATCATCCCCCTATAGCAACTCACATGTGATATCAGACTCTTTCTGCCTACATAATCATGAAAATGTGTCAGCATGCATAACGCAAATAAAGAGAAAGCCAAGAAAAGCTTACCAGTTGACTGTGGATGGGTCAATTAATGCATTATCTCTTCCTAGTCGACATGTGCATGTCCTTGACATTTGTCGCCAAAGGGCATTTTGAAAGCGTATCAAACGTTGATGTTCCAGGCGTACTGCACGATTCGATGGATCCGATCGCAGCTTCTCTACTGTGGATCGTAGCTGTTTACGAGTTTGAATATGGGCTCGAATCACATCGGTGGGTGACCAATCGTGTGATAGATAATCAACGTGAATGCTGGCTTTCATTGCGTGATCGTATGTATGTATATATGTATGTATGTGTGTGTGTGTGTGCTGTGTGCAGAATGAAAGGGGAAAAGAAAGAAAAAGATGAGAGCTGTGTGTGAATGTGGTTGCTTGCATGATATTTATAAGATATTTTTTTCTTGCTGGCATCCTGACCTTTTGATGATCGCCCAATTCAGTTTCCTTCCGTCACCCAAGCACTAGACTTGTTATGGAATTGATATGGCCTTCCCACACTCACTTTGTGCTTTCTTTTTTTTTAATGTGTATCTTGTGTTGCTGTTTAACTTTATGAAAATGGTCGCGACCCCCAAGCACAGACCGTGTTACACGACGATATCCTCACCAACTTGATCCTATTCCGCTCTCCATATGGAGGAACCATGAAAAATTGGATAACGGGATGATTGGATGCATAATACAAAGAGGAATGAGATAGGTTCCAGAAGAGTCGCCTGTAACAATATCACTTGCATTGATAAGGTACCCCAATTCCTACTTCCTTTTTCAACACCAAGAGGGAGTAAACTTAAAAAAATGCAATGGCTTGTCTCCCACGCCTCCATCAAATAAACATATAGATTAGAGAGGAATGAGAGATAGGCAAAGGGCGGCACGCACGTACCTCGTGGTTTTCCAAAGTCACGAAAATGGTGATACCGACGAGGATTCATTTGCTACTACTTACAATCAACAAGCCGGATCTGGCAAAGCGTTTCAAAACTCGGGCACCCTATTCCGAATATCAATAATACAGCAGCAGCTATGGCTAAAAGATAGATAACAACAAGATGATTTTGGGACGAGTTGCTATTGCTACAACCAATTTTAAGTCTTAATATGCTCAAAAGTGTGTAAGATAAGCCTGGCAACTCTGATACACTTATTCTGTGATGATGTCTTTTCAGCGTGCATTTCACGATTATTACTCGGACCACAACCAAAATAACTCATCTGGGTGAATCCTTTTAGTGTAACGCATGCACAGAGAAGGTGCAACACAACCAAGGCGGATCTCTCCACACACAAACACCCTTTATGGTTGCTATTGGAAAATATAATAAACACGCAGCGTAAAGAGCTTATCCGCTTATCTACTCTCATCCAATCATAGTATACATGTGGCACTTTAATCATCGTGCAAGTTTTCTTTGTTAAGGGGATAGATGTTATTCATTTTGTATACTAGAAAGTGTCAAGTGAGATGCATGTTGACAATGAGTAAGCACGAGGAGCGCCGTTGCACCAGGTAGTTAAATGACCCATTTTCCGCTCCCTTATTTTCTACTCATTTCGTCATTGTCCTCTGACGGATCAATATAATCGAACCACTTGCCATGCATAATTATCATTAGAGTACTGGCAATGACGCAAGGAATAGAGAGTATGAAAACATAAGGTGATATTTCGTCACTTGTCCGCCAATTTTGCATTTTCATATGCATGGCAAGCGAGAAAACGAGATAACGGATACTGGGCTAGTTTAGGTAAACAAACAAATCAAAGCTGCGAAAAAGTGCAGATCGCCGCCAATCTTTATCAAAAACGTTATCATCTTATGCTTGAAGGATAGAATAGAGCGTTCCGATAGAGATGAGAACAGGATAACGAAAAAAAAAACGACCCATGTGGTATTGTGATGCATAATGTATACAGCACCCAGCTATTCTCTTTGAGTCATGATGATAGACACACACATTATCATTTCCTTCCCTCCCCCCAATTTATTGAATACCACATGTCTTTACTTTTGATCCATGCTGACATGGTTTACAAGTGATGATTTTTATGTTTTAGTGTCCGTGCGTTGTCGTAATAAGCTTATCAACATGACATACATCTCAACACATGTTATGGAGGAAAGTTTCCGAGATTTTAATAGGTGTCATTGTACACACTGCTGGTCGTGTATGTGTGGTGGATTCAAAATGGTTGGTTGGTTGATTCAGCTGCTGTTGCTGCATGCGCATTTCTTTGCGGGGGAAATTCCAGACCAAGTGCACGCCCTTTATCCACGTGTATCTTTTATTATGCCACCACAAACACCACCACAACGCAACGAAATTGTAGATTGGTACCAGTCCATTCCTCCAATTACAAAAGCCATCTTTACAATCTCGATAGCAGCTACTGTTGCACCTGCACTTGGCTTGGTTGAGCCGTTCTCTCTGGTCCTTAGTTGGAATGCAGTTTCAAAACTACAGGTAGCTGCTTACTCTAGTCATGTACTTTTCCTCTCACTTGTGCTCACTCATGTTCCTTTTTTCATTGTAGTTATGGAGATTGGTGACATGCTTCTTTGTCAATAGGCTGGGACTAGCATTTGCTATGAACTTGTTCTTTATGTATCGATACTCTACACAACTGGAAACAGAGGTCTTTGGTGGTCGAACAGCTGATTACATTTACTATCATTTGATCACAGGCGTATTGCAGCTGGTAAGGTTGATGGGAATGATGGGTATCTATTGGGATGGTATACTGATAATGTGTGTGTGTGTGTATAGGCTGCAGCACGTTTTCTGAACTTGTATGTGTTGAGTGATGGATTTCTCCTGTCAGTGGCGTATTTGTGGTCGCAACATTATCGTGAAGTACCTGTGACATTCATGTTTGGTATTCAATTCAAGGTAAAAATGATATATTGATCAACAGAGGAAAAAAAAGAGGATTAATGAGAGTATTGTAGGCAAAGTACTTGCCATGGGTGTTGGTCGCATATGATTTCTTGGTGAGTGGTGCTATGCCTTATCCATCCTTGGCCGGTATTGCAGCATCACACATTTATTATTACTTGACAACAATCTATCCAAGTCAAGGTGGTCGCCGTTATTTATCTACCCCAACATTTTTGCAACGCATGTTTCCTCCTTCGGTTCAACAAAGTGGATTTACTACAGGTGGTGGCATGTGGCCAGGTCGTCAACAACAACAACAACAAACACGTCAAAATACCAACCTTTTTGGTGGTCATGCTTGGGGACGTGGTCAGCGTCTTGGTTCATGAGCTTGTCTTTATGTTCTAGAAACACACTTGTTATTTCCTGCCTATATATCTACAACTAATACACATTTCACTTGTTTTGATGGCTGAATCGAGAACATGTCAATTGGATACAGTGAATGAATGATATTATCAAATGTACGCTAGGGTTCGGAAACAATTTATCAATGTTGAACGTATCGAAGGCTGGATGTCTTTATTAGGGAAGAGTTACTGGACATCATCACATTAATATGCTATCATCAATTGCAAGTTTATTTACGTGTTCTGTAACCAATAAATTGAGAGGGTGGTCGTTCTCGTCCTCCTGCAATGGTTGGCCTAGAATCATGTGAAGTTTTCCAGTTGGTATCACTATAGATGGGTGTTGATGCATCAAAGGATCCTCTTCGTTCTGCAAATGCTCGTGGACCTGACGGTGTTTGGAGATTGGGACGATTGTTTGTGTTGAAAGTTGCACCTCCTGCTGGTAAAGGAGAGGAAGGTCTTGATCGATTATTGGCAGCAGACTATCGACATCTTGATTAGTTATCATATATATATAATGAAATTGAATAACAATATGTGTCAATTACCTGGGGTGGTGGATGACTAAGATGACCAAGATCAACATAACCACCTGAAGGTGAAGAAACGCTATCATCCTCATCACTACTACCACTGACACTGCTGTTGTAAGAAGCCAATTGCTTGAGCTTGGATATTTGCTGCATCAATGGCTCTAATTCACAAGCCAAACGCTCATGTTGTTTCCGTTGCATATCATCTTGCACCTTTTCATATTCAGTCTTGATGGATTGCAATGCGATTTTGCTATCTTCCACTTCACGTCGAACTTGAGCACAAGTAGATTTGAGATCATCAATTTCCTTGACAAGCTCGGATCGTTCTTGATGGAAACGCTCAATCTCAGCTTCGAGAACATCACGTGTGCCACATAATTTACGATACACTTGGACCAATTCACTTGTTGCAGCATCATCGAATGTACTCCGTTTGGCACCATTCTTCATATGCTCGAGTGCACCATCACCATCCTTGCTACCGATTTGCTGTTCAAGTCGTGCAACAGCCATTTTGACGAGTTCTTCAATCATGCCATACATTTCACCAAGATATTCAACCATATGTTCTTGCATACCAGTCATGGATCGATCAATGTATGTCCGTGCAGTTTCTTCATAGCGCTTGAGCTTTTCTTCATTCTCCTTGGCTGTGTTCTCTTGCCAATTGGCTCCAAGATGGCTATTGAAAGCACTCTTGACAGCTCGACGTACTGTTTCCTCCACTCCAGAATGATTGTAGCGATCCAATACAAGCAATGTACGCTCAATAAAGTCTTGAGTACCTTCCACGAGTTGATGCACTTCTTCAGCTGTAGTACTGGAAATATTGTCCTTGCTGCCATCTTGATATGTATCACTTTTTTTGGATGCATTGGGCTGTTGTTGTTGTCGCTGCAGTTGTTGAATCATGGCAGAAATCTTGTCAGTGGTCTTCTCTTGTTCGGCATGCATTTGTTCCAATAGCTGTGCAATGGTTTGTTCTCGATCGTGATCCGCTTGTATATTGTGTTCCACAAGTTCTTGCAATTGTGCACCATGTTTGTCATGTGCTTCACGATTCACAGCCTTGATATCTTCCATCCATTGTGCAAGTTTGGCGCCAAGTGCTTCTTCGTCTTCATCATCATCACCATTGTCACGCTCACTTGTGGTAACAGTAGAGTTATTGATCTTTGCTTGGATATCCTCAAACATGGCTTGTACTGATTCCATCCTTGCCTTGTCAATATGGACTCCTTTGGTTTCTTCATCTGCATGTTCCATATATGATTCCATCAACTTGGTCTGAGATAGCTGCAAAAGCTCCACCATTTGCATCATGACATTAAGCTTGGCTGAAACGGACATACTCTTGTTATCGTCATTGGTATCATCATCACCGAGTAGTTCGCGACGTAATTCGGCAGCAGCATTTTCATGCTCACTGCTATTGTTGCTATTCTTGTTGTTGATCAAACATTCACGCACTTCAGTTTGCAAGTCACCCCATCCACGACGAGTATCTTCCAGAAGATCAGTGAGCCGATTGACACCAGATTTAATATCAATGATATGACTTTGCACCAAAGGACCATTATCCGAACGCATATGATCACGTAATGCTTGTAAATTGTACTTGACACTGGTAATAGTTTCTCTCAGACTACTATTACTGCTGCTTGATTCGATATTCTCCAATGACATTGATGATTGTTGTTGCACTTTATCACGCCATTCTTGAATCTCATTCTTGAGTTGCTCAGTTTCTTGTTGGTGTTGATCTTGTTGTTCCTGAAGCTCTTTTTCCAATACAGCTGACTTGTTACGCCAAATGGATACCTCACGTTCAAGCATTTCGCATCGAGTATCCATGCTTTGTTGTAAATCATCCATATCAGCGGTCATATCCTTGTGTCGTGCCATATGATCTTGTCGCATCTTTGCAGCTTCTTTTTGCAAAACGGTGATTTGATCTTCGAGCTCTTGGTTTTCAGCTTGCAACTGATCCATGGCCATTTGCAGCTCACGGTTGGCTTGGTCACTCTCCGCCATACGAGATTGCAGTTCACGATTCACTTGATCAGCATCAGCAACACGTGATTGAAGTTCGCTATGGCTTGCCATGGATACCTTGCCCATAATGGCTGTCAATGCATCAATCCATGCCTTACGCGTAGGCAAATCATCCGCTGCGAAAAAGACATCATCACGTTTGATCAACATGCGAAATTCCCATTTGACGCCAGGCTTATATTCTTGTGATCTTGGCTCCACTTCAACCACCTGGCTCATGTCATAAGTATGGATATGACTTGAAAACTAGTCATAGATATGTTAGCAAAATAAATCATGTCAATCAATCAATCATGCATACCTTGTCATCCTTGTATATATATAATCCACCAGGTTTAACAGCATTGCCATGTTTCGCCACAGCATAAACTGATTTCCATTGCTTGGGGTGGAAAGAACATGTCAGTTGGTGAGAAAATGATGACTAGAAAACACACACACATACCATAAGGCTGTTTTTTCGATAAATCCATCCTTCCCTAGCAACCTATATGAATCGTAAGCATCTATATATAAAATACATTCATTTTCTTGTATTGCCTTTGATTCTTGTGAGCTGCTTGTACTCAGACGACGAATGATGGTTTGTTGAGAACTACCAGTACTTGCAGCAAGTGAGCTTTGTTCAGATCGTATTGTAGCTGATGGAGATACAGGTCGATCCTCTACACCTTCTTGTGGATGCTGAAGATAATCTTCTTGTTGATGATGATTGTTGGAAAGGGGTGAAAGGCGTTGCTGTTGTTGAGGAATTCCACGTTCGGAGGATGCATTACTACGCACAGATCCCGACGGACTCATGGATCGTTGCATAAACCATTGATGTTGTTGTTGTAATGCTGCCACTGATTTTCCAGGAATAGGACGCCTTGCCAACTTGTGCATCTTTTCATCTGAATGATCCAATTCAAGGGCGGTCTTGGATGGCTTCTTTGTCAAAGGGGGACTCGTGTTGTATGAAGTGGCGACACTACTAGGACGAATATTGGGATCATTACGACGCCAGTCAGAACGAGAAGTATACATTGTGAATAAGAAGAATGAAAGAGAAACAAGTGAATGAAAGAAAGGAATAAGGTGGATTTTGTAGTCATTGCTGGTATCAACAAGGGATCCATGAGCTGCCATTTTAGGATGGTACCAACAACAAGCCAAAATGGGTGTGCCACCAACAAAGACAACATGCTTGCATACAATGCTTTCCCTTTTCAAACTTGTCATGCATCTTGCGTAGTATATGTCCATGCTTTCTTCTTCTTCCATAAATGTGTCGTGTACGTCATTGTCACCATAGCAGCCATGGAGAACAAGTGTTGAAATAACCCATTCTATGAATAAAATGAATACGTATTTAATGTCTTGCCATGGAAACCTTTCAAATATTGTTGTTGTGGGTACCTACATAGTACATTGTAATGCTGGGCTGGTATCAATAACAAGGAGGTAATTAATGACATAACTTGATGACAGCCATATCTGGGAGATGAACAAACAAACATGGTATGTGTTTGTTAGAGTTGTAAGGTTAAATCATTATTTCAAGGATAAAGTATTACTTGTACATAGAACGAATGACCTGATATCATTGTTGGTTGTCATGGATGAAGCTTGTTAGCCGGGATCATGATCATCCAGTCGTGACCGTGCGGGCTGGCAAATTTAACAGCTGCTTTGTAGTAGGCTTGGAACTTTTTTTCTTGCTTCAGTTGTTTGATCATGGACGTCACCGAGATCTTGGAAGCCCACAAGGCTCAATTGTAAGTAGATCGGTTGCATAGAATACAAGAAAACTTACTCATGGTTGATAATAGTAAGCCGATCACTGTCGAAAAGGCCATTCCACTTGATTTCGATGTCAATTTGTTGACTGCCTTTGATACCAATGCCTTTGACGAGAAAAAGTTAAAGTGAGTAGTCAAGAAGAAAAGGACAAGTTTCCATGTACTTACATATTACAATGTAGAGCTGATCCAGAAGAATATGTGAAAGAACTGACAAGAGACAATACACAGCTGCTTGTGAATGAAATTTTCAAGTTGCCAGTGGAAGGAGCTGATGCTGGTGTGCTTGCAAAGCTACCAGCACGTACATATCAATTACCACGTGAAAAGCCATTGCCCAAGGATCGTCCTCTTACTCGTTGGGAAAAGTTTGCCAAGGCCAAGGGTATTCAGAATCGCAAGAGAGAAAGATTTGTTTGGGACGAAGAAAAGGAACAATATGTTCCTCGTTGGGGTTATGGTGGTGGTCAAAAGGACAAGATGGACGATTGGCTTATCGAAGTACCCCAACATGCGGATCCTATGGAAGATATGTATGCAAAGAAACGAGAAGAAAAGAAGGAACGTGTCGAAAAGAACAAGAAACGTCAACGTCGCAACGAAGACGAAAATCTTGCTGCAAAAATGGCTGGCAAAGCTCAAATCAAGGATTTCAAAAAGGAAGAACTCAAGGCTGCTATTGCTGCTTCAAAGTCGGCTACTGCATCCATGGGCAAGTTCGATGCAGAAGTACAACCATCCAAGAAGAAGAAAAAGGCAAAGAAATAAGCTCAATTCACATTCCCATCATTACCCATTTTACACACGCACAACATATTATCGCATCTATTCTACGCTCGATCAATCCATCATTTGTAATTATACAGACGCAAATACATGTCCCACATTATCATTTGGCAAACAACTTTGGTTTTCATTCAATGGTCTATTAAAGGATGAAGGGGATTATGTTACAAAATTAAGGAGCAAAAGCAACAAGATATATACAAGGATGTGTGTGAGATAAGCTAAAGGGTCAAAAAAGAAAGAGAGATATGGAATATTATATATGTGTCGGTGTAACGATATGTATGCAAATGTTGTTGTTACTGCATTGGCATGGGCGGTAATGTAAAGTAAGGTCCCATCTCGGGATATGTTCCGTAACCCATGAAGTTGCAGCTATCGGGTGGTGACGATGCAAAAGAGAGATGATCACCAGGATACAAGAAATGCTGTGGATTGTGCCATGCGCCATCATGATGGCCATGCCAACCATAATAATAGTAAGAGGCGGGATATACAAATGTGGGCGTTGAATTCACAAGTGTAGCTGTGGAATCAGTCACAGTGGGCGACATGATCATCGTGGGTGGTGTTGTATCATAGCAAGGTGGATGATAAAGTTTGTCAGGTAATTGGAAAGAGTAAATGTTGTTGGATGACATGGTACAAAGGTACAAGGATTGCTCAAAAGTTGCGTTGCACTGAGTGACCCATCCGACGAACGCGGGTTTGTCCACGTGGAGCTTGTGATCCACTTGACACAGAAAATCAATTTCCATCTTTCTTAATGCTGAGACAGGGATCATGGACGCCTGCGACCAATAGTTCTACATTAAAATTGTCCAATGAGTTATTGCCTTTTTTCGCCCACGATACGAATGCGGTATAGGGAGAATATTATATACACACACACGCACACACAAACACAAACTTACTGTATCAACCGATCCACAATCTTCAACATATTTATATGCAAGGAGCAGTGCAATGACAAAGATAGCCTTTTCCGAGCCGTACGCCAGCGTGGTTCGAATGCTTGTCGGTAATGACGAAAGGTAGTTCTGTACGTATTTTAAACTAGGATGGATTTAGTTATCGACTTCTCTCTCTCTCTATGCTCCTTTTTTACTATATTGTCGATATGTACCTCGTGTAAATGACAGAAGGGGAAATGTTGAGATATGAAAGAATCGATTGGCAATAGGTGTGGAATTCTAAACGACGTGCATCATCCCACAGCTGCTGTTGTACCGCTTTGGTAGTTGATGAAGGATGGTATTGAACCCACAAGGTGGAAACAACAATGGTGCACAAGCTAGGCAAATCCTGTGGCGGTCGTAATGATGATACTAGCACCATGTTGTTATTGTTGTTTTATAAGCTGGTGAAAGAGAACACGCGTGTGGGTGATGGGTTGTTTAGAGGAAAAGAAGGAAAAGAAGAAAAAGAGCAATTCGAGCTGAGAACAAGGTGCTGGTGTTGCATCGTATTTTAGTCTCTGGGGTGGTCGGCTGTGTAAGTATGTGTGTAGTGTATATGTCTCGTCATGCACGGAACACATACATACACACACATCAAACCCCCCAACTCCTTCTGGTCCCCCACTTTAGTCTAAACTGGGACATGTAGGGTGATACAATGAGAATCGGAAAATTTGGATAGGGTATTCTTTCTTGACAAGTTTTTTAGCACTGGATCATTCGATGCATTATAGGCTATATTATGTGTTCATGGGTAAATAGGTGCAGAGGATGAAACTTATGGGCGTTTTAGAATTGGCGTATGCGAGTGTGATAGATAACACATTAGTGTGTGGTTGTTGTTTGCCCCAAGATATGGTTTTTGCTGCGAATAAGATGCAGCAAGTTTGGGATACATAAGCCCGCCATTATACTTCTAACGTCAGACTCGCACTCGCACTCCTGTACAACATGCGGTGTCAGGAATGGGAGCCAACCTTCACCTTGGGGGATTACAACACAACAGTATCTATAGCATTAGCATAATGTTATCTTTTGTGATATATTCTCCCATTTCATCATCATTATAATTGATCATTGGTGTGGATATGTATGTGCAAAAGCTGCAACAGTAAATTAAATCTCGAACAAAAGAAACTGACACATACACCATTCAAAGATTTTGCGTGTTGTAACTCCTCCATCTTTTGATCATCACACCCACACACAGCATAGTCGTTCAGGGTCGTACATTGGATCGGTCCATACTATTTCTCTCAGCCAAAAAATGCCATACAAGGCCAAAATTGGGTATGTTGTGTGTTGGTCCAGACAAGTTTCGCTAAAGGAGTGATGAGCAACAAGATCTGAGACAATCTATTTTTCTTTTTCACAGCGAGTGGGGGTCGTATGCAAGAAGATGATGGATTGTAACAACATCCCTTTTAGTTGACTTTTCCCTTCTCTCATTTTTTTCATCCCTTTGATCAGCAGCACAGCATATGCATATTGCAATGCGTTTCAAATTGCACGCATGACGCCCAACATACATGTTATGCACTCGATGTCTACCATCAATGGATGATCATTTGTTCATAGCGACATCATCATTGTATTACACTCTTGTCCTCCGAGATCGGCTTTACACCCTTGTGATATGCAGCAAGGAGAAAACAACGGAGATGATGGGAGTGAAAAAAAAGCCAAGATCATCAAGATAGAAAAAGAAACAACATCATCCATAGCACAAGGAGAATGATACATGGTAGGTGCATGCATCTACATAACAATGAAAACGATTCTCTGTGGGAGAATAATAAAAAAAATGGTGGAGATAGTATTCTTTCTGGAAGGATGTTGATAATTAAACCCAACCCATATTATCCATTATAGTACCATGCACAAATGACCCCATCATCACCAATATCGCAAGGTTCTGTAATACAACACGCACGAGATGATTGTTCAATCGACGATACTGTCGATACTGCTATCATGGCTGTTGCTACCGTAGCTTAATAATCTCAAATAGACCCACCATATCAGATAAGGAATAATGACTATACACACATGCTCATACTGTACATGGATGCGCGCCAAAAAGGAGTCAACGATTATGGATTTGTTGATGTGTGGCGGGGCAAACGAGTTTTGATTATGCTTTCGGCACACAACGTGCATGTGGTGGTGCACACAACCAACATAGCGTGTACTTGATATCGACTCCTTATCACCAGTAACTCTAATGACCCATGTTTACTATGGTAAGCAATAAAACAACATGAGATCATCTTAGAAAGAAATGGTATTCAACAGCTACAGATGGCAATATTGCTTTGACTGTGGTCGTCATCCGATTCCCGGGAGACAAGGTTCGTAACTCAGCCGCATATATATATACACACGCCCCAATGTTAT
This sequence comes from Lichtheimia hyalospora FSU 10163, assembly GCA_025094155.1. NCBI lineage: Eukaryota > Fungi > Mucoromycota > Mucoromycetes > Mucorales > Lichtheimiaceae > Lichtheimia > Lichtheimia hyalospora. The sequence goes on from PTRB01000077.1 coordinate 62,802, forward strand.
ATGCGTGTATGATCTCACAAGATTGGCAACACTGGTCAGCTGCATATGGATGGCGGCACGCCATGCGGGATGTTGTTTTTTTGCTAATCCTACCCATGCAGCTATGTATATATGGCAACATTCTCTTACAACTTTAATTGAATAGATGAAAAGATTTTTTAGAAATGACTCTGGTTTTCCTACTACTCCCATAAAACGACTTGTTTGTGCCAGGTTGTGTGACACAACCCAATACAGGGTGCTCGATCAGGTAAAGAAGCAAACTATGTGGCACCGCGGGGTCACCACACCATGTGGTGGTATAAGTTATGGATGTTATCATTATTGACATTTCATGTGCTACCTTGCAGGATGAATTGTAATCGAATTTGATTCATGAAAAAAATCATTTCTAGTGCACCGAGTAGTGGTGATGAGCACCAATGACTCCAGTATAGCCATGCTATTGCACAGCAGCATTGTTGATCCTGTTTCACACATGCTGGTTCCACATTCATTTATAGCGAAGAGATGCAACATGTTTATATTGCACATTACATAGGAAACGTGTCACTTAATCACGGTGATATCAGTTGTTCTGTTACCTTGTGATGATGATTATTGAGCTGTAAATTTCTCATTTTCAAGCAAATGCGTATAACGAATGGACTATTGTTATAGTTCAGCACCTTGCACATTATATACAATCGGTCACATGGCGATGATTGTGATAGAAACATGTTTCAGTCAAGGTTTGTAACTGGGAAATACAATGAGCCGTCGTATCGGCAAAAGCGATACTATACCACCATTATATGGATAATTCACCCGGATGATAAAGTAGCCACGTCAGCATATTTATAAGGAGCTAATCTCCAGCTACGCATAATCGGTAAAAGGTAAAAGCATCTGAACGATGGTCAATAATACAAGTCATGACGGTGGTCATCCCCATGGTATAGTATCTTTCAACGTGAGTTTAGTCATTAACAACAAATATATCAATACAAGCAACAAGGGAACGCAACAAGGGTAAAGTTGACTAGGATGACCGGGTTCCTGGATGTACAAAGATATTTTGCCGTATCACGAGCGCACGAGCCATCAGCCCAAAGTACAATCCCCGCCTATCATGTCCTGCGAAATGCATGCAATGCCTGTACCACATGATCAACAGTGACACTGCATAATCGACAGCACATACGATGGAACATTAGAATATTACATAGTGTGAAGAAGTTTATTGTAAGAATCAGGTATTGTATTCATAAATGGTACTTGGTTTTTCTAGCTATCGCCGAATGAAAAAGAGTTAATTACATAAACACGCTTTTTGGGGCGCTTCGGAGTTAAAGGGCGTGGCACATTGTCTGTGTGAAAACGAGTCATGTAACACAATGACGACACTTTATCGTGTGCTTTTACTTCTGGCAGCAGCTGCTGATATGCAAGTTGTATGGTTACTGTTCTTGGTCATTAAAAAACAAAGTTTCAGATATACTGACTTGAAATAGTAGCATCGTATCCACGATGAAAAGGAAAACGATATGAAACCCAATGTAACGGTCAAGATGGATGTAGTAACGCTTGAAGAAATACGCGCAAGAATAGGATGGAAATCAAAAGCCAGGATTATACGAAAGAGTAAAAAGGAAGATACAGCTTTATTCTGATAGTCCACAAGAAGAGGAACATTTGGATGTATTAAGCCAACAACATCATCATGCTAATTTGCCAACATCTCTTTCAACAATGCTCAATTTCCTACTACCCATGGATGATTCTCCTAATTACAAGATATCACTTGATTTGTGTGATATTGTTAACGATGGATTTATTGGTGGTCGTACTTTCTGTATGGTTGTAGAGGATTTTATGTCGGTGTTGGAATAGCTGATGGGATGAAATCAGGTCACTAAGAAGAGCGTGCTAGGTGCTTTCATGCAAGGACAGGCTGAGAAGGGATCAAAGAGGTGGTGATGCATATTAGTCGGAATACCGTGCATGAGCAGGATATGATGGGACATAAGAGAATAGCGAGATATCTGAGTGAAACTTTATCGTTGAAAGATAACTGGATTATTGTGTGAAGAAGGATGTCAACGATATATCAATGAGATAATATATCTTAGTGGAATCAAGGAATATATGTCGATCATGTTACAATGCTATTATAATGCTGGGGACTGATCACAACTAGGATTCCTGATGTTGATGATATGACACATGATCCATACTGGAGAGAGTGCTGTAGCTGATGATGGCGATAAATGATGAATAGCATGGTTGATGGCGTACCATAGTTGTTTTATTTCCTAGGATTGCAATATACGATCGCATAACCGATGACGTTTATCGCATAGTTCTCGCATAGCGCATGTCGCCGTGAATAAAAGGAACCATCCCAACCTTGCTTATTGATTCGATTGCATATATCCTCGGCACGTTAACTGATATAAGCGACAATGATGAGATTGATTTCAAAGGTGACACATGCCGATCCATACTGGAATTGCTGATTACTATACTATACTTTGTGAGTAAGAGTCTTCAACCGTATAATGTTTTCAGAGCATAATCGTACATGTTTTGAATGATGGCAGCGGTTGAGCGTAGTGTAGTCTCCATGAATGGTATCTTGCATCAAGTAAAGGATTAACTGTCGTTCCCTAATGATGAAACCATAGTTCTTCTTGCCGATACAAGGTTGAGAGCGACTTGTGAATCTGACATACGTGGATCATCCAGTTTTGCATCGTATAGCTTCACTATTGCAATCATTGTCACCATATCAACCAGCATGTTTATGCTGGTTGATATCCACTTTCCCAATATGTCCAAATCGTCGTTGGCAATATACTAGATCACTCGCTTTTATCATGCTGAATTCAACTACTATGTTATCCATTCGACTAGTCATCTAATGTGGAGAAAGGCGTAGGAGGTGCTTCTTCAGATGGGTGGTCAATGTCAGCTTGAATTGTTGCAAGTCGGCTATGTAGGTCGATTCCTAACCTCCATTATACGTCAGCATGTCATTCTTTAGTTTCAGTATTACGGATTAAGCACTTGCCTTGGGATCCGGTTTACTTTTTGGTGCCAAGAGAAGAAAAGGATACCACCACAAGAACGCCATCCTTACGCGTTTCAGACCACGGCATTATCCCACCCACTGATAGTTTCCTTCCCCCTTTTCTCTAATACAAATGCAACAATAATAATATCAGTAATGCTTATCTACATATCATGTTGAAGAATGTTTTGCCGTGTCACTAACGCACGAGCCATCAAACTGGAAAAAGTAATGATTCGCCTTGTTGTCCCATCCAGCTAATGCAATAACATGCAGCTATTAATGTCTGTGTTACATGAATGAGCATGGCATATTTGAAAGGATCAACATCGTTGCCATGGTAATGGATAGTAATGTAAGTCATTAATGCCTTGCAGCAATGAGTTGCTACACAAGCAAGGGTACCTGAAATGCTCATCGGCGAACAAATGGCAAAAGCTTATTGTCCTATCCGATGCGGAGTTGCAGTATTGCTGTAGCTTCTCATATGATCTTTTTGTGTACGAGTGTGCGCGGGGTGTATATGTAACACAAACACGATGAAGCATCTGGCGATGACGCCATGTAATTTAGCCAACCTCTTACAAGTAAATTTGCTGCAACATACGCTCACGTTTTGACGCGAGCGGTTTTCGAAACGAGTGCGTAACGCACCCATCAATAGCATCACCATATCTTTCAATTGTTTATAAAAAAAAAAGACATACTTTTTTATAGCATCGCATCCAAAATGGGTCATCATTGCCTTTTTCTTGGCCTTCTCACATGTCATCTGTTTAGCATTCATACAAACAATCATGCACCACGGGAACATGGGTGATCGCAGTGATACAGTTTGCAACTACAGTATCATCATTGCATGTTGATGGTGCACATATCCGATGATCAACATCATTAGCAACATAGTGTATAAATATCCATTCATCCCTCGTGTTCAAAATGCTTGCTAACAATAGCCAACGGTGTCGTTGTCATCCACAAGTGTTGCCTAGTGCATGGTCATCCAGCATCATGTTTCTCGACATGCACACACCCATCTAACTCCTAAATATAACAATCCTTCCTCAAGTTCCTAGGATCAGATGACTCTCTACATAGCAATATGATCATAGGATCGCTTTTTTGAACCCTTACGACCCTACCTAGTAATATCCCCATCCCCCTTCATATTATACTTGCTCCTTGTTGCTATGATAACCACCCATTTTAACGAGTAAAAGAAAAATCCTTTGTATCGTATTTATCAATGGAAAACAAATTCTTTGTTTCTTCATCATTGCGAATATGTAATGTGTGCGACAAAAATATGCAATGCAAACAGCTGTGTCACATACGGTTGCACATGCAACGGCTCTAAAGCTTTGAAACTCATCAGGCTTTAGCTTCTCTGCAATCTTTGTTTTTCCTCTTTTGCTCATCAAGATGACACATTTTAGATCATGAAAATATTTGCTTCTCTTACATGAGCAAAGAACGATAGCAGTGAAATTGCAGACGTCTTCATTGAGCAACATGTATCACACAAGAAGATTTTTGCTGTACCAGGATACTATGTTGCAGCATTTACAGATTGCAGATCAGTAAATGAATCAAGGATATGCTCAAGGGTTTTCTTGGTGTACATATATATGTACATATATATATATGTTATATGTATGTGCGTGTGTGGTCCATCATTAGTATGGGCACGTGTCCTCTAAAACTGTCTCCTTGGCTGCAACCCGCCATGACGTTTTTGGCTTGGGGGAGATCAGTTGAATTAGCTCGGTTTTATCTTCGGGAATAGCACACAATGAACACAACAAAAGTAGATGGTTTAAAGTAAACTGGATAAAAGGCTTGGCAAACATCAAGGGTATTATCACTTCGTCAGTTTTGTATGATGGATGGGTAGATGATCCTCCTCCTTGATGAGCCACGTATATGTATCTTGCTCCTTGCCTATCGAATCCATCTACTTCATTGCAATGCTACCAGATCACTGTCCCTTGCCACATATCCAAAAGTGCAATTTGGTGAAACAAGTGTATACAGATTGCTGGGCTCCTCGTTGCTCCTTTTCATTATTACTGCTGCTTCCGGGTACTGTGTTCAAGGTTGTTGTGCTGATGGGCGCATATTGTATAACACATGCACATGCCGATCCTTTTTCTTTTCTCTTTATCTCCCACACTGGTTTTGATTGTCTGATGGATCAAGATAATGACGCGTTTGTCGGATATTTCCTCTCTTGATGGTTTCGATGAGAGATCATTGCCGTCCGCAGCTATACCTTTATGGTCGACTAGGCCGCCTATGCCAATTAACATCAACAAAGTTTTTCATTAAAGTAACAGGCTCACGACATTTTCATGCAAGCTTTCTTCGATATCACTCTCCCATAATGCTTCTCCTGTTCCTCCGGTTTGGTTGGGGAAATTAAAAACATCATCATCAGAAAAACAAGTCAACGCCTATGATTGTGTATATCACCAAGGCATAATATGGTTGCTGGATATCAAACATGTAAACATGTTTGTGTATATGAGTGTGTGAAATGCGTTATATGCAGCACAGGGTGTGTATGGTCTGCCGGGTAAGATAGCAAATGAGAGCGATATTAGCTTTGTGTTTGGCGTAGCCCTATTATGGTAAAGAGCAAATCTGGCAAGGGAACACGACTTTGGAGCGGAGCCAAGCAGTTATGCACAAGTTGTAAGGCTTTATTGGTGTGTGCAACCTAACGACATCCTTGCTTTTTTTTCACTCTACGCCCTTTTGTCGATATCAGCTCTTTTTTATTTCACACCTTCTCCCTCTCGCCAATACACACTTTTTGAAGAGTCATCTCTCTTTGATACATTGAATGCATCCGATTCCTTTTGTGCTTGCAGAATAGTAACGGCTTGCTTCAAACTACTTATCCACTTATTTACCACTCATACTTTTTACCTGTACATAATACAGTTTTCACTTATCTCTCTTGTACAATCATCCCACCCACACACCAACTCCACTCTTTTCGCACCACCCACACTTTTTACAAACACAACCTGACCTATTTTATATCAATTCCTTGTCATCCAACAGCTTTCTTTTTTCTTTCTCTTTCTCCTCATACTCGCTTTATCACCTCTTGTCGCACATCTCATTAGAAACGCAATATAAAAAAAATGTCAGCCATGGTACAGCAAACACCTGTCGCCCTTCGTGCACCTACACAACAGCATCAAGAACAGCATCATGCCAAAAAGACCGATGATGCTGCGTTGGCAACGTATTTGACTAGCAAGCTGCGGATTGACCAGCAGGTAAGAACCCAATGTCTAATTGAGCAGGGCAGGTGTAGTTACCTTTTTTGGTAATCAGGGTTATTTTTAAACCCGGCCCTTTCTTCTCGCACGCTTTCTTTCAATCTTCTATACCACCCACCTCCTTTCTTTGATTTGTTTTCTTTTCCTTTTGAAAAGAAAGAAAACTTGTCAAGGGAAAAAGTATACACACCTGCTTTGCTCATATCCCCCTTTTTCTTTGTTGTCGCTTATATCTAACTGTGGATGGTTGATCTTGTACAGTCTCAACAAGACGCGTGGGTGTATCCTCAACCTATGGTAGCCATGGTTCATCCCCATGCACAGCAATCTCATCAACAGCCACATTACGTACCTGCTGCTACAGCAACTCCCAACAATGCTTACTACTACTATGGCAATGCTACCCCTTACGCCTATAATGATAATAAGCAATCATCACATCCACCATCTTCATCTCGTACTCGCCCATCACGACCACGTACTCCGAGTGATACAAGTAGTATTCATTCAGCCCCTATTCATATCCAAAAATCAACGTCTACACCCAACAGGCAATTTAACAACAATCGAGCCAATCGATCAAGTCAATTGCTGAAACAACAGCAACAGCAACATTATGCTGCAGGTCGTCGTGAACGACAAAAGCAACATCATGGTATTCCTGCTGATCGACCACCTTCCTTATCATCGACAGCATCATCAGTACCTTCACCAGCACCATCACTCGACTCTGGTCGGCGTTCATCCATCACATCGGTATCTTCGGGAACATTCTCGATTCGGTCTGAAATGTCGGTTAATACCAAGTTGTCTTTATCCAAGCGATTACGCAAAGTGTTCAGCATGAGCCATTTGCGATCAAAGGATAATAACTCTTCATCAAATCTTGGCATGATACCCTCTTGTAATGGATCCAACACTTCACTTGCTACTGTGCATGAAACAGGAAATTCATCTACACCTAGACCAGCTCGTCGACGTTCCTTTGCATCTCTCTTTCAAAAGAATCAAGAACATAGCAACAATAATGAGCGACCAGTGTTGCGAGTTGATACAACTGATGCTGCTATTCGAAGGAGTATGCTTAAAGGTACTTGTGTGTAAGCTGTTGCTTATAAAGAATAATGATAACTTATACATATATCTAGGCGATTCTCCTAATTCTGCTGCAAGCAATCGACCCAAGAGCCGTATGATGGAAGCATTACCATCTCCAACACCATCTGCAACATCATCCACATCATCCAATGTTCAACAACAATCCCATGATATGGTGCCACCACCTACAGTAGGAATGCATTATGGCTTGCCATTGCATGGATCACCTCGCTTACGCCCTGCAGCATCGTCATCGACAAGTTCTCTTAACACCATGACCAATGCATCATCATCTACGGAACAACCAAGACGCCGATTACAGTTTTGTCCTACTATTCAAGTACACGAAACCTTTGCTGCATCTGAATATGATCGTCGTTGCGACTCTAATGCTACTTGTCAAAGGATGACTCCCACAATGGCCATGAAAATCAAGCAGGAATTGAATGAATATAAGCTCACTGATATGGATGTTCATGTTGACAGCCGTCAGTACACACACTTTTTCCTGTAAGAGATTCACACACACACACACATGATATTATACAACCCATTCATTCCCTTTTGTTCACCGTCAACAATACCACATACAATTCATTCCAACTATCTCTGTTTTTTGCTTGATTCTTTTCCCCCTTAACATCATTACACTTGTTGAGAACAACCATCCTTTACAAAAAAAAGAAAACAATTTCTCTCTCCTTTCTTTTACCACATCCCTCTCTCACACTCACAATCCAATTCCCTTCTTGTTAATAAAGATCGCTTATGTAAATGTGTGATGCGCATTTTATTCCTTGCATAAACCTAATCAATTGACAGATCAGAAGCATTGTTTATATTGGGAATCTTTGGAGCTCCCAGGGAATCACTTGGGTCTTTCAATCATTCATGATGTATGTGTACATTGCTAGCTTTTTGATCGAGACATTGATATCACCCATGGAATATATGTTATAATGTTATAATGTCAGAAGAGAATGGTATGATCCAAATGATGATCATGCAGTATTACACGTATCTTTTAGAAGAGGAAGCAATGATGATCTGTAAAGGGAAAGAAAACAAATGGATACATCGTTTATACATGTGTGCATGGAGAAAGAATGACATATCTTGAAATTGTGCGTAGATTTACTGTTCAAACACAATGACAAACTTATATAATGAGACCAAGTTACTTCATTATTGAATAAATGACATGTTATTTATTCAGGTCACATGGACAATGAGTAACCATGAATACAATGCTTTGATGTCATTATACTTTGTGGGTGATATTCAGAGAGCGCTAGTAAAGCAAGGCAACAATGGGGTGACTTGAAGAGCCTACAGCTGTTTTCTTCTGATTCTCCACCATGGCCAGTCGTTTGCTGGCGTGCACTTGTCTACGCCCAACAACAAGACAATCATGGTCACATGCACGAACATTGTTACGACGCGAATCGACTACGCGTGGAAGACCTGATAAACCGTTCCTTTCAACCTATAACGCCAAAGCTGTTGAACAAGGGTGGTACACATGGTGGGAGCAACAAGGCTTCTTTAAACCAATCAAGGATAAACCTGCATTCACCATGATTACACCTCCACCCAATGTGACAGGATCATTGCACATTGGCCATGCGTTGACAATGAGCGTAGAGGATTGTATGGCGAGATATCGACGTATGGCAGGTTATGCAGTACAATGGATCCCAGGCACCGATCATGCTGGTATTGGCACGCAAAGCGTAGTTGAAAAAATGCTGGCACGAGAAAGGAATGGCATTACACGACATGATCTTGGTCGACGTGCATTTGTGGATGAGATTTGGAAGTGGAGAGACACATATGGCGATAGGATTCTACATCAAATGCGTCGTATGGGTGCTTCAGTGGATTGGGATCACGTGTTCTTTACCATGGATAAGCAACGATCATCAGCTGTACAAGAAGCATTTATTCGTTTGTACAAGGATGGGCTCATTTATCGTGACACAAGACTTGTCAATTGGTGCTGTGCTTTAGAAACCGTCATTTCTGATATTGAGGTGATTATTTGCATTAGATCTATAACTATTCCAATTACTAAAATATTGATAGGTGGATTACAAGGAAATCCCTGGCAAGACATTACTTCCAGTACCTGGTCGACCTGAGGGGTAAGTCATACTCAAGGAGGGAAAAAAAGGGGATACATGAATGTGTTAACGCCAGTGGATGATGATCCCATAGTGTGGAATTTGGTGTGCTTCATGATTTCTCCTATCCAATTGCAGACCCTGATCCAAATGGCGTACAAGAGCTGACCGTATCCACCACGCGTATTGAAACCATGTTGGGTGATTGTGCAGTGGCCATTCATCCTAATGATCCCCGTTACAAGGTACGTATTTTATATGTTTCACATTACAGTGGTTCAATGCTAACCCTTCAATTTAGAGCTTGCATGGAAAATATGTGATCCATCCAATCCACAAGACGAAGCTCCCGATTGTGCTCGATGAACAGCTTGTAGATATGGAATTGGGAACAGGTGCTGTCAAGGTATGAGGATAAATGGGATTGTGTTACTGTGAACTGACCATGGATACAATACGTAGATCACTCCAGCTCATGATCCCAATGATTATGCCTGTGCTCGACGACATGGATTACCCATTATCAGCATCTTTGACAAGTTAGGAAAGCTCAACGCAAATGCTGGTGTGGATGAATGGATTGTAAGTTACAAGGGGATATGAAAAAGATGAGGGGGAAAAACATTAGGAACACTAATCACTGTATTATTTTAGGGCAAGGATCGCTTTGATCTGCGTGGTATGGTGATTGACAAACTTCAGCAACTTGGATGTTATGAAGGCAAGAATGAGAATCACGCAATGCGTGTGGCACTTTGCTCTCGATCGGGGGATGTTATTGAACCACTCCTACAACCACAATGGTAAGTAATACAATTGGAAGTTGGAATGAAATGCTTATATAGTAAGATAGGTATATACGATGTGATGATCTCGCTCAAGTATCTCGCAAGCAAGTGGAAGATGGCACTATGCAAATCCATCCTAGCGGACATACACAAGATTGGTACCGTTGGTTGGGTAAGGAGAGAGCAAAAAGGAAGATGAGAGTTAAACTTTGGATGCAAACTCACATATAATTGATTAGACAACATTCAAGATTGGTGCATTTCTCGTCAATTATGGTGGGGACATGAGATTCCTGCATACCAAGTAAAAATAGAAGGCATGGAAAACAAAGGTATCTACGAGTGTACTAAAGCAGCGATCACTTGAATTAACTAACATTCTGTTATGATACTAGATGATCTGTGGATTGTGGCAGAAGATGAAGCATCCGCACACAGTGAAGCCAAGGCATTGCTGGAAAAGAATGGGATTCCAAACAATAGTGATTATAAGCTTGTCAAGGTAAAATAAGGGATGGGAGGATGTTGTAACATGGCAACTGATACCATATAACACAGGATGAAGATGTCTTGGATACTTGGTTCTCATCTGGTTTGCTTCCCTTATCAGCTTTGGGTTGGACTGGTAAAGCTGACGAGCCTATACCGGTAAGTTCTTCGGAATTCTCAAGGATGTTGTATTTAACATGCATCTTGCAGGCTCGTTATCCTATTCAAGTCATGGAAACCGGTTATGATATTCTATTCTTCTGGGTGGCTCGCATGGCTATGCTTTCCAATCACTTTGCCAAGCGTCCTCCTTTTGAAAACATATTCCTGCATGCAATGGTAAAACCAACTGTGTGGGTGGGCTGGTTGTGTATATCCAACTAATAAGGAGAACCACGGATTCTAGGTCCGAGATGCTCAAGGTCGCAAAATGTCAAAGTCACTTGGCAACGTGATTGATCCACTCCACGTCATTGAAGGTGTTGATCTTGGTACGCTCAAAGCCAATCTGAAGAATAGCAACCTGGCACCCAAGGAAATTGAAAAGTATGAAGCAATATGGAAGATACTATAACAACCGATATTGATACCTTGAAACTTTTTTCTAGGAGTATCCGAAACTTGGAACAGGAGTATCCATCCGGTATCCCAGCATGTGGCACTGATGCTCTGCGATACGCATTGATCGCTTATACCCAACAGGTATGAAATACGAATGAAAGATGCTCATTTCAACTAAACGGTTATATAGAATCGTCAGATCAATCTCGATATCAACAATGTTGTCCAAACATCGCATTTCTGCAATAAGCTCTGGAACCTATTCAAGTTTGGCTTTGGTCGATTTGAAAAAGATGGATATACCAAAGGTGATATTCCACCCATTTCGTCATTGGATGCTTCGCAGTTATCTCTTGTAAATCGGTTTATTCTATCACGTATGGCGGATACTGTCAGCAAGGTGCACACTGGATTCGAAAATTATCGTTTGCATGATGCCGCCGATGCTGTGCGTCGTTTCATTGTCGAGGATGTGTGCGATGTTTATGTCGAGTTTTCCAAAGCAGCTTTGAACAATCCCTCTGCACAGCCTGATGAGAAGGTGATTACACATCATTCATATGAAACTATTGTATGCTTGCTGACATATGTCGACTAATAATAGAATGCTACGCTGGATATATTGCATGCATGTATGGATGTATCACTGCGATTGGCTCACCCATTTATGCCATATGTCACTGAAGTAAGAGAATAGGTGTAGCATTACAAGCTGTCATGAAACTCATATCATCATGTGATAGGAATTATGGCAACATTTACGAAGCAAGCTCCCTTCCAGTAGTCCCAATCCATCTCTCATGATTGAATCCTATCCCACCACACAACAACTTGCATCGCTACAAGATGAAGATGTGGAAAAGCATTTCAAGGCAAGTATGACTGTATCCCTTTTTCGACTTTGAATTAATGTTTATTGAATAGGTTGTCTTATCTATTATTCATGCATCACGTTCTCTTCGACAAAGCCATCAAATCAGTGTGAGCCAAGAGTTACCTTTCAGCATCTATTGCAGCAATCCAACATTACGAGAACCACTCAGCAACTACATGAATGAAATTAAAACATTTGTGCGAGCATCAGATCTGACACTTGTTGACAATCAGGCAAGTGATGGTGGGCGTGGGAAGTGGGCCGGGCGCAATTCATAAGATAAGATGATGTATACTTATTGTTTCATAGAGTGCCACTAATACATGGACCGTGCGCGTTATTGATGATGAGCTCAAAATTCTTGTTCCCACAGCTGATGTGATGCGTGCACAATTGGAAAAGGCAGCTTCTACTGGTGCTGATATTGATAACCTTGTCAAGCAACGACAAACCAAAGCTGAAAAGAAAATGGCCAAGCTGAAACGCGATATGGAACAATTACATGCACGCATGAATAAGGAAGGATATACGGAAACAGTGCCGGAAGCAATCCAGGAGAAGAACAGGTGACTATTGGTTCTTTTTACTTTTTGGAGCATGTGAAAGATGAATACAGATATGCGAGAGGTGGCGGGATGTGCATGGTATTGGCAAAACAAGAATACTAAACCAACCACACAATGTAGACAACGATCACGATCACTGCAGTTACAACTCGAAACACTTGAGAATGACTTACGTATGCTAGATATGATATCATCCTCCCCATTACAAAAGTAGAACATGTATTTCCATTACTGTATTTTTATATGTGATTTTAGACAAAAAAAAGAGTTTGTGTACAGCATCCATAGCAAAAGAAAAAAAGAGAAAGCGGGATTAATGTGGGTGGGCGTGAGTATAATATCGACAAGAAAAAAGGGGGTTGGTGATCGCATGTGTGAGTGCGTTGGATGAAAAATATGTGATGTATATATGGTTTGGGTGATGATGGAATGAAGAAGAGTATGTGGTGTGTGTGTGTGTGGAATAAGGGAGAATTCATTACGGTTGTTCCAATTGCTGCTGTTGTTCCGTTGGGTGAAAAAGTGATGCTCCTGCCAGATCGTAAAAGCATGTATCACAAACGCGCGACCATTCAGCTTTACCATTGACTGTATCAAAGAGCGGCAAACGGTTGCTACTGTGTGAGTTGCAGAAAATGTGCCCGCATCTAATATTGCCCATGAGCATTCAATACGCAATATGAAATATGTCACAAATACCTTCGGCAATGATGGCGTCTTATTGCCCAGTCAAATTCGGATTGGCATTTGATTTGGCCTGATTCGTCAGTGTAGGTAAATTGGCAGTGGTGAGCTTGTGCATCTGCAACCCAATGGGAAGGAGGTAGCAAGCAAAAACGGTTGGCTCGATCCTCGCGTTCAATATAGAGAATGTATTGATGATAATATACAGGCTTGGATTCCATGTCTTGGCAGATCAAGTGCTATAAAATAAACATGTGCATTAGTTTTTCTTTTGTTGCTGATCATTCGTTAAGTTCGGATATAAGATTACCTTGGGCAAGAGCTTAGGTTCGGTGGTAACACCAGTGCCTGCAACAATGATGGTGCTTGTTTGGCCATCTGGACCCATTTCACACTTGACTAATTGGCCAGTACCAACGCTACCACCAACCCATTGGCTTACAGTCCACCGAATACGTGATACGCTATCTTCCACAAAATCACCCAATGTCTTTTGTTGTTCCTTATCGCTATTGCTTTGATCATCTTGTTGTTCTTGAATACTATCAACAGTAGTCTCTTGTTCCTTGTCATCTTGTGTTGATGATGATGATGCTTGTTCTTGCTCCTTATCGTTAACAACTTCCGATGATGTTACATTTTCTTGTTCATTCTCCTCATTCTCATTATTATGATTTGAAGAAGAAGGAGAAGGTGGCATGGATGACAATGAAGATGAATAATCAGATGGTGATGAAGGTGGTGGGGTGGTCATAGCTTGACGTTGCTGCTCATGTTGATCGGTTGTTGGTGATTGTGGTGATGATTGCTTTTGCTGCTGGTTGCTTCTTTTGATACCATATTCAGTCAAAAGATCTTCCATCTCATTTAACATTTCACGTTGAGCACGAACAAGAGATTCACAATGGCGGATATTGGTATGATGTTGATCATCACGGCGTTTCATCAACTGCTCCATGGATTGTTGCGAATCGATCATGGAAGCTGCTTGTTTTTCAGTAGCTACCATATCACGAGCCAAACGCTCTAGTCGACCTGATTGTGTCATGCAGCTTGAAATGAGTCGCATCCACTTGTCATCATTAGGTTGTTGTGTTAATCCCCATTGTTCATCTAATGCAGATGTGGTGGTAGTAGTAGCTGTTGATATTCCACATGCTGCAGTAGCAGCTGCTGCACTTACTACAGCAGCTGCAGCAGCCATAGCAGCAGCAGCAGTAGCAGCAGCAGTTGGTGGTGTGGTATTGTTTTGTGAAGATGATGATGATGTAGCAGTGGTGGTAAGAGTTGCATGGGTATTTGGATGTTGCTGTGCACCAGTGTGGATGGCACGTGGATGTTGCTGTTGTGCAACACCAGCCACGTCGTACATGCTGCTAGAACGAGACAATGACTTGCGTACTGGATTGGGATTGCATGCAGCACATTGTGTTTGGCGACGGAGCCATACCGGCTGATATGGCTCATTTTGTTGTTGTGATCTATGATGGCGATGACATGAAGATGCATTACTACGACGTGATTCAGCAGAAATATCACTATCCAACATCATAGATGATCTACGTCGGATGCTACTGTTGTTGCTAATGTTGCTGTCATTGTCAATTTGTACCGATGAACGACGTCGTACAGGTGCATTGTTATTGTTACCCCCTGATTCATCTTTTATAGGTCGTTGGGTATTTGAAACAGATCGTGGCAAAAGTGTAGCTCTTTGCTGTGTTGATGGTGGTGTAGGTGATGGTGGTGATGCTGGTCGTTGTTGTTGTTGCTGATGATATGGATGAATCAGTTGTTGTGGTTGTGGTGGTGATGGTTGTTGTGTAGAAGCAAGTGTAGCAAGTTTTGAAGGATCCTTTTGCATAGATGCACGACGAGCATGTTGTTGTTGTTGCTGCTTCAATGGCGTTGGTGTTGGGGATGATGGGCGTCTCAAACGGGTAAAGTTGGGCCATTTGTGTCCTCCTAAACAAACGTGTGCGTGGTATGTCAGTTAATGACATTTTTATACGCGTACGATAAGGAGCATGCCACCATGCGCATATATTTTACCCATATTGGATGATGATGTTGATGATTTCACAACTAAAGACCCTGAAGGATGAGGGGTAATTGATGGTGGCTGCTTATGCGGGGTTGTGTTGTTTTGCGATGAAAAGGACATGACACTATTACGTCGGCGTACCATAAAAGAAGATGGTGATCCTTCTTGATTATTGCTGCCTTTGTTAAGTGATGGCACTACTTTGGCAAGACTTGATGCAGTCATTCGAGTCAATGATTGGCGGCGACTAACTGATTTTTTGGGTTCTGGTAATTCACCACCACCATTGCTGCTACTACTACTACTATGGTTACTGGATTGTGATGAACGACGTAACATGATGCTGGAAAATCGGCTCTTGGCACCTTCAGCTACTGTCATGGACTTTCGACGGTGATTATTGGCAAAACCAGCAAGGCGAGTATGTCGCTGGTCCAAGTTGTTAGTGGTTTTGGTTACTAGAGTTTCCGTTGGCATGTTGGGAATATAGGGGGTGGATAAACGGTGGTAGTGGTAAAAAGAAAAAAAGAGCGAAAAGAAGGTTATGTGGGGAAAAAGTGATGGAAAGAGTGAAAAAGGGCGGAAAACCCAGTTGCCGTTGTACTTTTAAACCTCTGTTGTGTATTTGCACATTGCATCATGCCTAAAAGTGGAGCATCTTTTTGCACGCCTTTCATTTACTTCTCGGCTGCATACAGAAAATCAAAGAGTGACAATAACAGACCAATCCCAACTGCATTAGTGCTGGTTCACTTTGGCTTTTTACTGCTTACAAGGTGCACATTCTCTATGTGAGATTTTCTTTACACGTTGCTTTTGATAGCGGCTTATGCCCCCTTCAGTAGCTAGCCATGCGCACAGAAAAAGTGCCGCCCCCTCTCCTTGAAACTGTGTGCATGTTAGCTGGCTTTGTCCCAAATTGGTAATTGGTCATCTCATTTATATCCACACCCATCATCCATCATACCACTATGATGATAGTAATGATGATATATATAGACCTGCCCTCCAGTATTGGTAGCTGTATAGGTTGTTGACAGGGGCGGATCGGTTACTCATGTTATTACCATCATCAAAAACAATAATAACGTTACCAATACCCCCAACTCCCACATCACACGCAGCATAGTATGCATTTCAAAAAGGAAAACGAAAGAAAGGGGTGTGTGTGTGTTTGGGATTATCGCAGACCAATGTAAAAAGGTGGGGTTGGAATAAGGAGTCAATGTCAATGCCGCATACACATTACATATGCTTCATCCATCTCCGTACAAGTCCATATCCCTGCAAAACGATCTGCTGCTGTTACTCCTTTCCGACTGCGACTTTGGTTTCTTTTAGCTTACAGTAAGCATTCTCCCACATATACACTTTTATGCCTTTAACCCCTGCCGCTACTCATCACCGCTTCTGCACCCGAATCGGATCGCATGGACATTTGTCAGGGTCCATCATGTGTATGATACGTGTGCACCTTGCCATCATCAAGTGCTCATGTTTGAAACGATCGAGGATATTCATTCGGCAAAGAAAACTCTAAACACTCATTGTTTGTTACAATTGGTGTTTTATGTGTTCTTAATGTGACACTGACCCGTAATAGGATTTTCAGCTCACACATCGACTCATTGTCTTTTAGTAACTATCGAATGATGATCCATTTCTAGCATAAAAGTAGTAGGTAATTATAGAAGATGATGATCATGCACCAATATCAAAGCAATTTACACGGGACAATGTGATTGAAGCGCCCTTTGGATTTATATACTTGCAATCACGCGAAACCATTGCAGTTTTTGACAGTTTAGCTTGATGAAGTTTGACGATTGCCAATAATTAACTTTGTCTCTTTTTCTTTCGGCTCATTATTCTTGGACTTCCGAGCAACCGATGACAATCAATTGTTGACCCATTGTGTTTTATTTGATCCGATATCGATATTACAATGTTTCATTATTTACATGCAACCTGTAAATGAATCACTGCTACAATTTAAAAGGGTAAAAGTGGATCATTTATGAAAGGGTCATTATGTATATGTTATAAGAGGAGAGTGGGTATGTGCGTTATGTTGTCCTCGTGACCATTAGGATGAGCTTGGTGGTGTGTTCCACAAAGAAAGCAATAGGAAGATCCATGACGTTGGCTTTTTCCTTTATTCACTCTTGCACTTTATACACGCACACACCACTCTTGGCCAGTTCTCGAACACCTTGCAGCATTGACGCTTATTATTTGAACAACGAAGCGCACCTTTGTCGACAACAACTAGTTTATCTTTTCTTTCTCTTTTACACCTTTTTGGTCAATCTCGTCCGCTTGATACATTGATAGCATTTCACACACTTGAACATACACACACACACACACACATCTCCATGGACAGCCAATCACGACGTTATCCTTATCCATACGGTCAACCAGAGAATAGTCATCAACCACCTCCTCCATCTTCAGCCACTGGTCCAACTGCTACAACCAATGCTGCAGCACCTCCTCCTCCTCCATCAGCAGCAGCAACAGCTTCCAAGGAAATATACCAATACGATGCACCATGGCCAATCTATGCTCTCGATTGGTGCAAGACACCCCATGAACGAAAGGGTTTTCGAATGGCTCTTGGTAGTATTATTGAAGAAAGTAACAACAAGGTATATTTGTAATAAGAGTAGGTGATATATTTACTCATCAAGGGTATTGTTGTTAGTTGCAAGTGATTGCTCGTACCGACACATTGGAAGGTGGTGCCATGTATGGCGGTATGAATCATGCGGTGCCAGATTTCACAGTGGTAGCAGAAGCCGATGTATATTATCCAACGACCAAGGTGCTTTGGGAACCATGGAGGGTAATGCATTCATTGGAGAAAAGGTGAATTGTAGATTAATTCTTATTACAATAGAGTGATTCATCATGGCGATCCGATTTGTTGGCTACCACTGGCGACATTCTTAGGTTATGGGAATTGATTGATCATCCACGTTATGGCTCTACAAGCAATTCAATCAATAGCTCTAGTAGGCGCAATAGTCCACCTTATTATATGCAACAACTTGTCAAGAAAGCAGAGTTGGCCAATGTAAGTTATTGCAAGGAGAATCTAGTCGCCATGGAAACTCATGAATGATTTAGACAAAGCAAACCGACTTTTGTGCACCATTGACATCGTTTGATTGGAATGAAGCTGATCCTTCACTGATTGTGACATCCAGTATTGATACGACATGCACCGTATGGAATGTGGAGACCAATCAAGCCAAAACACAATTGATTGCACATGATAGTGATGTTTATGATGTTGCGTTTATGCATGGATCAGCAGATATATTTGCCAGTGTTGGTGCGGATGGTTCAGTTCGACTCTTTGATCTGAGGTATAAAAATGGCTCATTTTGCGCATGGACCACCTTGTTGACTTTATTATTATAGATCACTTGAACACTCCACCATTTTATATGAAGCACCCCCTAATACAGCTGTGGATAATGGTCGATCAGCAGCATCAGCACACAATGGAAGCAGTACTTCTGCAGCAGCTATGGTGAATGCAGGCACAAACCCATTGCTACGATTACAATTCAACAGGATGAATCCCAATATGCTTGCCACGTTCCACATGGATACTACATCAGTATTGGTATTGGATATTCGTTACCCTAGCACACCAACAGTACAACTCGTCAATGGCCATCAAGGAAGCATCAATGGTATCAGCTGGTCACCCACTCAAGAAGGTCAGCTGTGCACTGGCGGTGATGATGGTCAAGTACTCGTGTGGGACATTCACAATGGCACAAACAACACTAGCGATCACCAGACTAGCCCACGCCACCGTCATCAATATTATCAACAACAAAATCGATTCAATAGCAACAACAACAACCATCATCACCACGTTACTCGTTCTATTCAAGATCCCATCTTGGCTTATTCTGCTGCTTCAGAAATCAATTCTCTTGCATGGAGTAAAGGTGTCCCTGATTGGATTGGCATCGGCTTTGGAAGGACTGTACAAGCATTACGTGTTTAAAGATTAGTCTTTATGTTTGTTTTTTAAAAAAAATGACATATAAAAAAAGCAACAACAAAGCCCTTTTATGTTTGGTATATAATGGAAGAAGATGGGGAAATGCATGTGAAAATGATGATATGACAATAGTGGAAAAAAAGGGGGGGAATTGTCTAATTAGAAAGTAATATTAGGAGTATAATGAACATGGCTAAAGAAATAAGAGTCATAGTGGGACCCCATTGTCGTAATCTTGCCCAAATAGCTTCGAGACGAGTGGTCTGTGTCTGCATTTCCAGCATGCGTAGCCGTTTATCCAGGTTCCCACTCTTGATGTAACCTTCTACCCTGGAAGTGGTCCTCTTTTGACGATCACGCAAATGTTCTAATCTTGGTATCCTATTATTGGCCGATCGTAAGGTTTCATACATGGCACTGGTGCGTTCTAATCGTTCGAGCGTAAGGCGGGTATCAATTTGCTTTATAGAAAGTCAGTGGAATGATGACAGCATGCAATAAATACGGCAGGTGCTTACATGCGTATCATTGTCCAATTGTTTGAGCTTATCGATATAATTGATGATATCACCCTGACAAGTCGTGATACGCTGTCGTTCCATATGTATAAGATATTCGAATCGTGCAATGCTGTTCTTGAGATGGTTAATTAACCCTGATCCAGTCCTTTCAAATCGTATCATACTATTAGCATCCTATCACCTGTGTTTCCTTTTCCCTTCTGAATTACTTACAGTGGTTGACAACTCGTTGAATCATGAGATGTATGATTAGTTGAAGTGTGATGCCAATCCGATGGAACGACAAAGTTTTGCATTTGGCACTTGATCTCTTGTAGACTTGTCAAGGGATGAAATGATGAAGATGTACTGATTGCATAATTATTGTTGTTGCTACTATTCCATGATCTTTTGGATGAAGGTGCTGGAGTACCTGTCATTTGCGGTATGAGACATATATGCAGATAGATCGGTGTGATGATGAAACCTACCCATAGGTGATACGGTTATATGCCAAGGTTCCTCTTCTTTTGGTTTCTTGAGTCGACGTACGCTGTTGACAAGTCGTGTTACTCCCGAAATAGGTTTTTGTCGTCGTGTCCCATGTCGTCGATGATAATGATAATGATGATATGGTCTTTTACTGCCATGGTTATTGATGTCTGAGTTGGATGTAGTAGCTGTCGCCGTATAATAGTTTCCAGCAGTACCTGGCGTTGCTGTGTGTGGTACCGCGCCAAATGCAGGATGCCATGGCAACGATGAACTCGGCAATGGTCCAGGATGAACATGGCCAACCTTGATGAGATTGTTGACTTCTTCAAATTCCATTGCACTTCATTCGTAAATAAAGAGAACAAAAAGGGCGAGAGAAAGAGATAGAGAGATAGAGAGAGAGAGAGAGAGAAAGCAAGCGAAACTTGGGAAACCTTCTGTGAATTAATATGGCCTTGGCACCAGGAGCAAGTCCGCTGTTCTTGTGTTCAAAGATCCCTTTCATGCTGTCTGTGTCCTGATCTTCTCCTAATTTAGAAATCACATTTGCTACGTGCACATGACAACCCTACATTGTAGTCACGTGTGTTCCATCACTAGATCAGATGGCATAGGGATCATCCTTTGTTTTTGACATTCTGTGATCTAAAACCAGTATCATTATAATCGTTGTTTTGCCAGTTACAACCTTATGATGAAATATCAAGCCGTACATAATGCCAATAGCTGCTTAACGAAGGACTCTTCTTTATATACTACCAGGCATTTACTTCGTTTATGCGATAATATCTACAAATGCAAATCGAATGTAATCAGCTGCTCAACGTTTAGCATAAGCCCCACATATCGCATCAACGCATGTGCATATTAATTTCGCGCGCCTATCGTACCTGATTTACTTCGTTGCCACTGTATTTATTATAACGGGAGAAATTTGATTTCAATATGGCCAGTACAGCTACCATTCTATTTTTTTTTTAATAAAAGAGACAATATATGTTTACCAGCAGTGCATCGATTTCATCGTGGCAACAGGGTGTGCACGATTGCTGCATGTTGGTGCGTGGTATTTATGTATGAAATTCAAGTATCGTGTACCACTCCCCGTGTTATAAAGTCATCATGGCTTAGGGAGTCTTTGATATATGCATCGTGAATATTGCGATGGTGTGAAAGCATAACCAACACTACTGCTTTCTTCTGAACGAGATAAAAGGAATCACGGCAGCGATGGCATAGTATATTCAATGCTCAACAAGCTTACCAAGATATGGGATAGCTGTATATATTCTACTGGTTGGTCATCACATCAAGGACATATCCTGCCGATGGATTATGTAGGAGAGCATGTACAAGATGCGTTCAGTTGTTTACATATCAATCTTCATGGTTCACAGATTGCCGTTTATTTCTCTTTTTCATTGTAGTAAACAGTATATAACCTAAGGTTGACACCAGGTGCTCTATATCCAATGCAACTGTGATGTGCTTATAATAGACACGTATCAATGCATCCATGTACAAAACAAGGTTGTCGCATATGGATGCTGACCCAATTGCTAGTGACAATGAGAAATGTAGTGCGTGCACATATCGGGAAAGATATAATGAGGAACAAGGCGTGGTGGTGAATGGATCAATTTCATTGTTACAGGGCGCTGTTGGATTTCTTATATGGATGAGAGGAAGCGCGCCTATCGGTCCTCCCCTTTTCTCTTTCAACTTCTTTTTTTCCTATGTCTGCCACCGACAATCTCATATCTCAACTCAACGAACGCCTTGCTCAATTGCATATCATTCACAATGAAATCGGAACGTCAAACAACAAACAACAACAACAGAAACAACTCTTGTTTGAAGCCATGATTCGTGCTGCTGATCAACATGTCGACCAGGTCGTCAACGAGCGTAATGCCATTGAAGACAACATCCACGCCACACACGCACGCATTCTAACTTTGAAACGACTCATGGGTGAATTTGTTACGGACAACGGCTTTGTACGCAAAGATACTCTCTTGGCAACTTTGCAGGACTTGGAAATGGAGAAACAAGTCGTACAAAAGGTTAGACAAACACTGTAAAGTTGCTTTGAATTAACCATTGTTTTGTGGTTGATTAGCAATATGAAAAGCGACTTGAAGGAGTACTTGGTAATGCCATAAAAACACCATGCTTGATATGCTCGTTGCTCAATGGTCTCTCTTTATAGTCTTGCAGCAAGAACTGATACGATTCCGCGAATGCCTACAGAGCTTTGTGAACAGCGAACTGATTAGCGAACAAGATACGGATGTTTCTACACCTGCAGTAGCTGCTATGGAGGAGGAAATTGAACGTTGTCAAAAGGAATTTGTAAGTATGGTCTTCTTCTTTGGTGTTATTTAGCTAACGAGATTTATTTGTTTCAGCGTGCACGGACACAGTACCTGGACAAGTGCGTCAAACAAATCGTCGACCTATGGATGGTACTGGGATTATTACCGCAGGATGATCGTGATAGCGACCTATATCAACTTTATGATGCCGACGTAACAGCACCTGAGAAACTGGCATTATACAACAAACTTGTGAACGACGACAATATACATGACATTGAACAAAGGATCAAAGAGGTATGTTAAAGTATGTAATGGGAAGATGGGTTGCTCAAGGTATCTATAACACTAGCTGGAGACATTGCAACAAGAACGTGAATTCCGGAAGCAAGAAATCGTGCATCGACTCAACCATTTATGGGATCGACTCAAGGTGCCAAAGAATGAGCGAGATGCTTTCCGACAGAAACACAATGGATTGAAAGAACAAGATATTCAAGAGGCAAGTATATAACATTCATACATTATCCATATCGTATTTATTAACGAGCATATTATAGTATAAGAATCTTGTTGACGAGCTCAGTAAACTCAAATCAGAGCGATTGGATGACTTTATGCAAGGTGCACGGGAGGACTTGGTGCGTTTATGGGATCAGCTTTACTTTTCTCGTGAAGAACGACAAAAATTCAAACCTGCATTTGAAGGTACTATTGGTGTTCTTGTTCGAAGATAATGAGAAACTTACGATTACATTATAGATCAATACAATGACATTCTGCTGGATCTCCATGAAAAGGAAATCAGTCGACTACAATTGCTTGTTGAAGATCGAAAATACATTCTGGATCGAATCGAACGTTATATGAAGCTAACAGAGGAACTCAAGGAGTTTGAAGTAAGATAAATCAACCATGTGCCTTGGATGGATATGGCTAATGACGATACGTGTAGGAAATTACCAATGATCCATCTCGATTGTTTAGTAGGGGACAGCGTGATCCTGGTCGATTGTTAAGAGAAGAACGGTTCCGCAAGAGAATTGCTAGAGAGTTACCCAAGGCAAGTTGAATGCAAGAGATACTCAGAGAATAATGGGTCTAATGATGAACTTAGGTCAAACATGAACTTGAAGGAGCATTACTTGAGTTTGAAGTGACACATGACAAGCCATTCTGTGTCTATGGCAAACCATATTTGAAAGAGATCATGGATAGCAACAACAATGGAACATTGGATACAGGCAACAGCCGAACACCAAAGCGATATCAACTACAAAATGATATTGAAGAGGAGATATATTATAGCAAAGCAGCCACTAGTCCTCGCTACAAATCACCCAGCACTAGTCGCATTTTCCGCACACCACAACCCCGCCGTACATTTGATTTCAATACACGCCTTGCTCAAATCAATCGACCCAATCCATCACAACGACAAACAAAATCACCTTCTGATGAACCAAGCATCCTTCATCGTGTACGCGCTCATAATATTCGAAAACGACGTGCAGCAATAGCAAAAGCAGGTCGCTCAGCTCAAGATCGAACCAGTGGAAGTAGCAGTGATTATACATTTGACAGTGGTCTCTTTTCTGATACTGGCGTCAATGATGAAAATACAGCTCCATCAGATAATGGCTCGGAACATTTGACAACACAATCTCTTCAGGTAAAGAAACAAGACAACACAAGGTTGATTCATCATATATTAATCCAACTTTCAGAAAACAAAGCGACGATCAAGTCCAAGATTGTTCAGTGACGACGATGATGCTCTCGATTTCGATATATTTGATGATGGCCCAGAACTAAGCGAGTTGTCGGCTGACGAGTCATAATTCTTATATACCAATATGTATCATTTCTTTTCATTCATTAAAGTAGCAGTGTATATGAAATTGTCTATCTGGGTGATATTGTGCATGATAGTGGTTGTTTTAGGCGAGGAAACGATAATAGGCCCATGCGAGCAACACCACAAGAGGAAGGAGGATACGTAAAGCACTAGGACACGTTCATGTTAGGTATATATACACATTATTTTATAACCGATCTATAGAATGACTTACTTGCCCTGAGGTGCCTGACCACTTGTAGTTGTAGTAGTAGATGTAGTTTGCACAGGAACAGACTAGGAAATAAATCATCCGTTAAACAAGTGTATCATCCGAATGCTCCCCGCTTTATAACTTACAGCAGGATCGACATCACCAATATAATACTTTTCCAAGAGTTCACGAGCATCAGGAGAGTGACCGACATCATCAAAAGGACCAGTAGCATCCTTGGCACCTTCGTCAATAAGTACTTCTTCACCACCAGGGTGCTATAGAAACAAGTACAACTTGGATGAGCAACACTGACATGGCAACACACGCGTCATCCTACCTCATCAACAAAAGGTGTAATGTCGTACACCTTGCCTTCAATGACCATCCACAAGTCTTCACGCTTGTTGTGCTTTGCAATTTCCTCGTAAGTAAAAATCTTGGCTGACATGATTAACACGCGGAAGAGAACACAGCAATGACTCTTGTGGCACGGATCCCAGAAGATAATCCCCAAATCCACTCCGGTAGGAGATACAAGCCACGGCTAATGCGGGTAACATCTAGAATAGATGCATGATTCTCGTTATCTTATTAGCTTAGCAAAGTTCATAATATATCTCTTTATTGGTATTTATAATTGGTTATAAAGATGAGTGAATGAATGGATGATTGTTCAGGATAACATAAAAGTCATGTCATGGATCATGCCGCGAATTGTTTGGTTACGCGTATCAACACCGAGAATAGTGCAAACTGTTTCAGATTGACAAATAGACCAATACCCATCATGTTCGTGAATGATACTAGAAAGATGATGTATCAGGTATCCGCTGACAATGCTCGATGAAGGATCGATCCACACGATGAAATTGCTGTTGGGATTATTGGTGATCAATTGGTCAATCAAGTGGTAGAAATGATCTACGTACTGCTTCTCTTGTCGCATGACGATCAGGTCATCCTTTTTCATTATATGTTGCATATCATCTCTATCCCCATTACTGATATCGCCCGTATACGCGATAATACTAGGACGTTGTTGTATATCCATGGACATTGTAGAAAAGAAGGATTTTAAAATGATAGGGTTGTCAGTTGCAGTGACAATGACGCAAGGAGATTCATCAAGTGGTGTTACTGCTGTCAACTGACGACGAGTTGTCAATGGTGATGATGCCACTCGATACAAGCTGGAATGGATTGAAATGATAGTGAGGAAGCAAGTAATAAATGCAATAGCAATTTGACAAATGAGAATATGCCGCACAACATCATGCGGTGTTGCTGTCAAGTATCGAGTAGTCAATGGCATGCAAAAGTGATGCAAGGGGGAAAAAGAAGAGATCGGCTGCTGCTATTCTGGATTTAAATGTGCCACGCCTATTTAAAAGGGGCACCCTATTTAATTTGGCTGTGGATGACCGTGATTCCATTTCCTCTTTTTTTCTTTCTCTTTTCTCTCTTAGCAATATGACCTTTCTCGAGAATTTTCCCAATGGATTCTTTTTCATACGGTGCAAGGAGACACCCATGGCAGTTGACGTGCATGGTGGAGGCATGACAGTAAGCCTATTGGACAAAGTATTTTGATCTGACATAAACATTCGTATCATTTTCCTTAGAACGAAGCAACTATCATTATTTGGCAACAGGTAACGCATCGAGATTGCTGTTTTTCATATAGCTAATCTCAATCTATAGAAAATGATTGACAGCATCAACCAAGTATGTAATATCATCGAACATCCTATATCCCAATGCCCTTGATGACCATTGAACCGTTCTTTTGGAAATATAGCTTTGGATGCATGAGGATGGATTCCTAATCAATAAAAAATCAGGCCTAGGTACGTGGGAAGAACAATGGTATCTCGTGGATACATGACAAGTGCATGGCTAATCATGTGTGGATATTCAGTGCTGGATATCAAAGGAGGTAACTTATTGCGATAACTTGGGCATCCTTCCAAAATATTGGCTAAAATGTTCTTAGGCGAAATGAAAAAAGACAAGGCTATCATCCAATATGCTCGCAAGGCAGGTCTTGCAACTAACCAACGCTGGTCATATTTAGACGGTTACATTTTTCCGACCGCTGCCCCGCACTTGGTACTGGATATTCGGGTAACCGGCTAACACAATGATAATGATTCGGTTGTATGCGATACTGAGATTGATTACTTGATAGAATGGGGTTGATTACAAGGAGTCGAGTCACCTTTACTTGAACACCAAGAATCCAAATTCTGCATCACAACAGTGGGTGATTGAACCATTTGAAGATCATCGTTCCAACCAGGATTTGGAGTTGCTTAGGCCACCACCATGTAAGTTGTGATCATGTATGGCAATCAGAAGCAGTAAGCTGATGATATATCATGCACACATCTACATTGTGCTACCCTTGATTTTTCTCAGCAAAGAAGCATTTCGAATTCCCTTCACCCGAGCAACTATGTGATTATTATCGGTTGATTTATCTACAGCAAGAAAAGCAAGTGACCGATCAAGCGTTGGCTGGTGCTGCTGCATTCAAGGTAATCTGAGCCCCCATATGAGAAAGTTTGGTTGCATGAAGGGTTAAACGCCAAGTATGCAGGGTCTTAAGCTGTTGGTGGTTGAGCAGAGGAAAAAAGGTAATCCCATCAATTCCGATGGTGCAAGAGATATGTTGAAAACCATGGTGATCCAAGAGGTAAGGGATAAAAGAAAAAAAGAGCCAGCACGATTTTATACTATATTACGGCTAAATGGAAATGGCATGATTAGGCCAAGCTTCTTATATCACACTATCGGAACAACACCGTGTCGCAACAGCAACTCGCTGATATCGTTCGAGGAGCTGATCAAGCAGCTGCAAGCTACTTTTCTCGAGAATATGAACAACAATAGAGGATACCATCATTGCATTACAATAGCTAAACAGAAAAACACGCGATGCATAAATACCATCACCCATAAGCCTTTTTGTATTCCGCTTTAGCTGAGATTTTTCGCTTGCCTTGATAAAAATGGCTTGGATATATCCACACGGTGATCCATTATGCAATCACCAAGTTGTGCACACAATGTATGAAGACACATGGTAGTTATTTTATGAAATTATGGATTTGAATGCGTTTATGAAAGATCATATTGCCTACGATTGTTATTGATACTTTGTCACAACAATGAGCTCCTAGTTCTTTGTGCTAATCCTGCATCAAGCGGTTATTTGACAAAGAGGATGAGATACCAGTTTAGCTAGTGAAGTATGTATCAGAGATACATAAATGATTGAATTACTTCCATATGCTGCAGTCACATCGTTCCGATGCTGATAAGCAGTGATTATAACATGAGCATAATAGCATCCATCATGAGCAAAACCCATGGTCAGCGCTTATTATACCGTCCTTTCCAAGCGCCATTCCTTTGGCTTTATTTTCCAATTGAGCAATGAATTCAATGTATTTCATCCCCACGCTTTTTATGTCACCTGAGGAAATTCGGCTGGTGACTTTAACGCGAATCCGTTTAGGGATGACTAAGATACAAGCGATATCATCCATGTTCTTGCAGAGGTGATGGACCATTGGTGGGTGGCTAAAACAATCAATGACTACTAGTAGCCCTGCTTAGCCTTCCGAGTGGAAACATAGTATCTTCCATTGATTGGGTGATCAGATAACAATTTCTATCTTGTGCATGAATCTTACAATCAACCCCTTCTCCTCTGTTTATAATATAGTCAAGCACCGTATTTTCAAGACCATAATCAGCTTCTCAAGTGATGAGTTATGCAACCAATGAATAGAATGTCATTATCATCCTCATCACTACACATGTTTTTGCAGTAGGTCCTTTTCCGGTTATTCACGACAATGTCGTGGAGAAATGGATTTATAATACTGTACACATGTAGACAATCTTGATGGCTTCTCATCTTGTAACCCGTAATACAACTTCTTGATGCGATAATGACTGTCGATTGAAATGGTCTTCTTTGACATTCTTGCATGATTCAATCCACGTAAGCCCTCTAGATCTGAGAATGATGAGGTGATACAGTGAGCGTCATATCTAGTAAAGGTCCAGATGCTACTTTGAATTCAGTGTTCATTTGGAAAATTCGAATGAATCGTGTGCAGGAGCTTAATACTGTAGAATCTGGACATCAAACTCAGGGCAAATGTGATTAACAGTATCAATGTGGAGTCGCTCTCACATTGATCGGTTTGCATGCCAACGTTTATCGAGTTGGTTAGAGAATGGCCAATCTTTTTCATTTGGTAACCTGGTATCACCTGACCCATAAGAACCAGTCTTGTGCCGGCTTTAGTGCTGTAAAAGCATATATGTAACATTCGGATCAATAGCTCTGCCGAAGCTGTTTCAATGCTTCGTACACCTTTCATTCTAATAACAGTATCGAAACTAAACTCACACTTGCAACCATGAGCTTTTTTATTAACATGTTTCGACACATGGAAGCTTGTGTACCCAGAAAGCAGAATTACCTTAGGCAGCAACAGGGTTGCTAGTATATACATTAATGGAAGATCTCAGGTCACGCTTTTACCATAGTGATGGATCGGTAACCTGTGGACAAATGAAATGGAATTGATTGACATTTACTAAATGCATACAACAGGTATCTGTATAGTCCGTATTCAACTTGCTCGTGAGAATAAACTGCCTACATGGATGATATGCAAGCAGCAATTGAATGTTGTTATGACATTGCATAAGCGTAATATGATGTTTTACAAGCATATTTGATTGCAGATCCATATTATCGCATCACACAAGAGCTTCATGATCAAGCAAGTGGTAGAGTGCGTATGTTTATCCTTTGGGATATGCCCAGTTTCAAGCTTATGTTATGGGGATATCTCTCTCTAACGATTGTTTAAAACAATCAACATCCAATAGAAAAAGCAGTGTGATTGTGCATATTGTTGAACAAAATCGTAACCTTATCGAATTGGATATAGTAAGGCTAGTCCAAGAACTGGGTAGACATAATAATGATGGTTGATTTTATCTTTAGAATGAATGATGTATTAAAGGTGTTATTCGCAAGAAAGGGAATACAATAAAGAAGATCACCTATCATAAGAATGTATCAAATCATGAACATGCCAAAGGGTGATGGCAGTAAATCTTTCATCTTTGTCTCTCACATCTGTGTATAAGGTACGTCATGTTGTCAATAGTGTACAGTGATCATGATGATGATTCGGAGAAATGCAGTACTCCGTTGTATGATGTTGCACCAAGTTGCTTGTACCGGGGCGGTGGAATGTTATTCAAGAAGTATTGTTCCCCAACCAAATTGCGGTATCCATAGTCAGAAGGTTATCCGGGAAGAAGTGTATTTTAATAATAAGGAAGGTGTGAGTAGTAGTAATAGATGAGTTGATGATAACTTTGATCAAAGCTTGATAAAATACTCTGATGAGATGAAAGAGTAGAAGAGACTGTGGAACTTGCTAGATGGTCAATGTCTAACCCCATCTCCCCTGCTCACGCACGTTCACGTGAATCCCAGCATTCCACAAAGGAATATCGCGGTAAAAAAGGATTGGGCCCCGGGTCACTTTTCTCTTTCTCTTTGCTGTTCAACCAGGCACAGTATTGTCTCCACACCCCAACCTTCCTCCCCTTTGTCATTTCAACAACCAACTGCAATGACAGAGACTGCTGCAGCATCAGAGCTTCGTCATCGCAATACCGGTGATAAAGCGACACGTCGCTTGTCGGACATGTCTGACACATCCACCGTCGACGGCTGCAATGTCGACATGAACAAGACTTCTCACTTCTCTTATGGCAAAACACCTGATGGAAAAGGTAAACATGGACATGTTTTATATGAAATATGTGTTGCTCACTTTGGTTTCACATAGTGTTTCGTGTACCTGCCACGCGTGATATGGTGACAGGACTCGTAAATCCTCGAGAGAAGAAATCATTCTTTGACTTGTTGACATTGGGTACAATGATATTCGAAGTTGGTCTCTTATTCTTATTGCCTGCATGGGCGAGTCAAGTGTTCTTTATCATGGTCTTCTTCTTTTGGCGCTTGGGATACAATGCTGGATTGGGTGCGTTACTCAAGTACCAAAGTGATAGTCGTGGTCTTGTTCGTCTCGCCAAGAAATACAAGATCTTTGATCAAGAAGCGAATCCCAAAGTGTATCGATGGCTTAACAACCAGTTGAGCATGAAGATGGGCGATGATTATGACTTTGCTGTAAGTGTTTCCAGATCGGGTAAAGGCCGATCAAAGACGTTGATGTGGGAAGAATCTCTTGAGTAACTCATTATGCATGTTACACATTGACAGACCGCTCCCATTGAGTACAACACTTGGCTCTTATACCGTCAATTGGTGGATCTCATCCTCATGAACGACTTTACATCGTACATTTGCGTCGTCATTGCTTGGTTTAATACTTCTCATGAATCCAGTTTCTTCTTGGGTGATATGCTTCGTTGGTGTGGAGGAATCTTTATGATCTTATTCAACATTTGGGTCAAACTCGATGCTCAACGTGTGGTCAAGGACTTTGCATGGTGTAAGTGACGATGGATATGTGGTTGATTACAATAAGCTGACAGGATGTGTTTAGATTGGGGTGACTTTTTCTTCTTGATTGAGCAATCCCTTACTTTCGATGGTGTATTTGAAATGGCACCCCATCCTATGTACTCGGTTGGATATATTGGTTACTATGGTCTGTCGCTTATCAGTGCAAGCTATGCCGTGCTCTTCGTAAGCATTGCTGCTCATGCTCTTCAATTTATATTCTTGGCCTATGTTGAAACACCTCGTAAGTGATTTTTTTTCTTATATGTGTATCCTATTTACTAATCACAAAATGGTTTGTAGATATCGAAAAGACATACAATCCACCCACATTGCCTAAGCGTCAACCTACAACCAATGTGCCTGTCAGCTCCGATATGGATGTGCCCGTTGTCAGCAACGCACTGGATCAACAAGCTACACGAGACTTTTATTCCTCCTATTTCCGTCGCGATTTAATTGTATTCAAGAACTTTGATCTTTGCCGCTCAACTGATTTGGCATCAGCAGTGCTTATGATTTATTCGGTTATCACTCCTTTGATCATTGGCGGCAAAATGGGAACTGCCTTTGCTGTGGCACAAGCTGTATTCTGGCGTATCTTCCATACCTATGGCCTTGGTGCTTTGCTTCATGCTCAATCCGAACGTAAATGGTTCACGAGACACTTTGTAAAGTGGGGTGGTGGTGTCGATCAGGCATTCCAAAACTGGAAGAGCATCTACAACTTGTCACTTTCTATGACCTACATTACCTTTTCGGTCGCTTGCTGGGAAATGTACTCGTTGCCAACCAATTGGACATATGGCACCACTCTATTGAGACACACTCTTGGCTTTGGATTTATCTTTTTGCATATTTGGACTGCAGTATCAATTTATGAAGTGTTGGGCGATTATGGATGGTAAGTGTGTGGTTTACATATGTAATACATATCATGCTAACACATGAAATAGGTTCTATGGTGATTTCTTCTTGGATGAGCATCCTGGTCAACTCTTGTACACTGGCATTTACCGATTCCTCAACAACCCCGAAAAGATTGTGGGTCATGCTGCTTTCTGGGGCATGACAATGATGGCCAATAGTTGGACTATCTTTGGTCTTGCATTGTTTTCACACATTTCTAGCTTTATATTCCTGCACCATGTTGAAGCACCACACATGCGAAAACTCTATGGCAACCAAATTCGCAAAGAAGCAGGTCTCACCAAGACTCTCAAATCAGCAGCAGTTGCTTTGCCACATGCTATCCCTGACAAGTTGCAACAAGAAGTCACCAAGCTCATCCGTGAAACATCAGAACTTCAAACAGCTGTCAACACCACCAAGAATGTCGAACGTATCATTAAGGAATTGGTTGAAAAGGTTGAAAAGACCGCTGAAGAAACTGCTGATGCTGTTGGTGATATGATGGATGCTGGTATGTATCATTTAATTGAGTGAATGGCATGTGTATTAATTTATTGAATAGCACGTCCCAGACTTCAAGAAGTACTTTCAGAGACCAAATCCATGCTTGAAACTTCACGATCTCGTTTGATTCATCCACTCGTTGCCAATGACATTGATACTCTTGATCTCAGCCGTTACAGCGTTACTATTGATACCGATAAAGCATTTAAGCTTGGTGATGCAATTCCCGTACGATGGACTGCACCTGAGAATCACAGTACACGTGACTGGATTGGTGTATACAAGATCACTGCCAATAAGGATCGTCACATTACCAATATTAGTTCGCGTGGTCTTTGGGATTGGGTTGCTGCTACACCTATGAGTGAAGATACCAAAGTGGTTACCGAAGGCACGGTGATGTTCAAGGGTTGCAAGTTGCCATGGCAAACAGGCACCTATGAGTTCCGATATCATCATGATGGTAAACACAGTGTCATGACACGATCGGTGCCTTTCGAAATCACTGCTCCAGAACGACCTGCATTACAAGATAAGGAAGCTGTACAACGATGCCTGCTCAAGTTGATACAACATGTTCTTGGTAACGATCACGAACGAATGCCGGTGACACCTGTGGATGAATATATTGGCATGGGTGAAAAGGAAGCCAAACGTGTTGCATATACCATCAAGCTCATGTTTGGTGTCGAATTTGCTTGGGAAATCATTCTCGCCGACAAATGTGTAGCTCGTCTCACTCAACGTCTTTATCATGCATTGGATGCACTTGCTCCTTTTGCTGTTGAAAAACCATCCTTGTCGACAAGTCCATCATCGACTGCTTCTTCTACTCCCTCCTCGCCTTCCCTCACTTCTGCTGCCTCTTTTTGCTCTCCTTCTATGATTGCCAAGGTTGCTACTACAGATTAGCTTTGATATTATCTCTCTCTGTTTCCTTTTGCTATTGTAAATGTATATTCTTTTCACACATGTAAACAAAGAAAGTTTATTTATTCGCACAAATCACATCATCATCAGAATCATAATGAGCATCGAAATGAAGAGACCATTATATCCAAGATCAATGTCATCATTGTTTCTAGGGAAATATTGGCACCCACTTGGCCTAATTTGGTCATGACAATGAGCGATTTATGCATGTACGTCATTGAATGTGTCTTTATTAATTAAGAATCAGGCTGATCTTTGTATGTAGTGGATGTTGGATTCGGTGCGTGTTGACAATCATTCCTAGTATTGTACAATGAAACATTAATCTCCCTAGCGATATCATCTTTTATGCTTTATCAATTGATTCCCACGATGTGTTCCTTAACATCTATACCAAAGATAACTGGTGATTGCTATATATCATATCTATATCCTGCATTGGCTGTAGCACAAGCGCCTAAACAATGGTTCCATGGCTGAGTAAAATGCAAACAGCGACGTGTGGTAATAGACAGTACATCCACATACTCGAGCTGTGTTACACACACACTCACAGACGCAAAGCATCACCGGGTACAAAAGCGTCGGATATCTTGCCTTTGTTCTTTTCCACATTTTCTTTCTCCTCTTCCTGCAACATGACCGACAACCTTAACACTCTCGTTCAAGAATGGCTTCGTCTCGATAAGGTACTTTGAGTTTAATTGAAGGTGGACAAGCCATTGATCCGCTTTACTTGATTGTAGAATGAGGAAACTCGTCAGGAAATCTCGTCTCTTTATGAATCTGGCAACCATGACGAACTTCAGAAGCGACTTGGTTCTCGTATTGAATTTGGCACTGCTGGTGAGCAATAATGTCATATACATGATTCAGAGTTTAACATGATGTATCTAGGTCTCCGTGCTAAAATGGAAGCTGGTTTCTCAAGAATGAATGATTTGACAGTATTGCAAGCATCTCAGGTAACGGATCATATAAACTATGAGTAATGGGATCATTGAGTATTGATATCATTGCAGGGTCTCGCCAAATACGTGCTCAATAACGTTCAAGATGCCAAATCACGTGGTGTTGTGGTTGGTCATGACCATCGTCATCACTCTGAAGACTTTGCCCGATTGACAGCTGCGGCTTTCATTTCTCTTGGTATTCGTGTGTGGTATTATCATGATTATGTTCATACTCCCATGGTTGTATGTATTTATTACAAGATCATTTGACATATGCATGGATCCTCATATACGCATTGGATATAGCCTTACACCGTCAAGAAAAAGAATGCAGCTGCTGGTGTCATGATTACAGCTTCCCATGTAAGTGTCTAATGGTGTATGGAACTAAGATAGGCATTAATGCGTGTTATAGAATCCCAAGCAAGATAATGGATACAAAGTGTAAGTGTGGGCTGGATCATCATCTTGAATGCAAATTGATTTGGTATGCGTAGGTACTGGGAAAATGCATGCCAGATTATTCCTCCTCATGACAAGGGCATTGCTGACAGCATTCAGGAAAATTTGGAACCTTGGGTTTGGGATTACAAGCTTGTGGATACCAGTGACCTATGCCAGGAGCCTGTTGGTGTGATTGATAGCTACTTTGAGGAAGTCGCAGCATTGTCACAATACAGGCAAGTGAACGATCTATGAACATTTGATTCCCAAGAAGCCTGACAATATTTCTAGATCGGATAATGAAGCTACTTCTCTCAAGTTCGTATACACTGCCATGCATGGTATTGGTGCTCCCTTTGCAAAGCGTGCCTTTGAATGCTTCCACCTTCCAGAATTTGTCCCTGTTCAAGAACAAGTCCAACCCGATCCCGAGTTCCCTACTGTTGCATTCCCTAATCCTGAAGAAGGAAAAGGTTCCTTGGTAAGTTCAATAGATGATGGGATGAAATCGATTTTTACTCATGAGGTTTTTTTTAGAGTTTGGCTATTCGTACAGCTGATCAAGCCAGTGCAGATTTGATCTTGGCCAATGATCCCGATGCTGATCGCTTGGCAATTGCTGAAAAAATCAAGTGAGTTTTATTGGATGACTGGATGCATCAACATGCAACATGCCTGACATTATTTCATAGTGGTGAATGGACACTTCTTACCGGTAATCAAATTGGTGCTATTTTGGGTGCAGCAAACTATGAGAAAGCACGAGCAGCTGGTATTCCTGCTGGTAAGTCTTACCATCATCTATAATGTATATCAATATATTGAATGTAATCCAATAGACAAGATTGCCATGGTGGCTAGTACTGTGTCATCAAAGTTCCTTGCTCGCATGGCTGAAGTGGAAGGTTTCAGATTTGAGGAAGCCTTGACTGGTTTCAAGTGGATTGGCAATAAGGCAATGGAATTGGAACGTGAAGGATACACTGTTGTTTTCGCCTTTGAGGAAGCTATTGGATTTACTGTGGGTGACATTGTCAAAGATAAGGATGGTGTCAGCGCCTTAGGTGTGTTCTCTGAATGGGCCGTTCAACTCGAGAAGCGAGGCATGACTCCCTACCAGTACCTTGAATCTCTTTATGCCAAGTATGGTTACTTTGTATCCGACAACTCGTACTTTATCTGTGGCGACAAGGCATTGATTGGAAAAATCTTTGAGCGGATAAGACATTTCGTAAGTGGGAATGGATATTGTTTTCGTGATCCGTGTATTAACCATTGTGATTATTTTTGCTGTGTAGGCTAGCGACAGTGCTGAGGTAAGAATAGCGATTGGCGTTATTGAAGAAATGCATGATGATTAATTTTGTTTGCTTAGTTTTCATATCCACCTACAGTGGCTGGACACAAAGTTGTTGGTATCCGGGATTTGACTGTGGGATACGATTCGACTACCCCTGACAACAAGCCAACATTACCAGTATCTTCTTCATCCGAAATGATCACCTTCAAATTGGAGAACAATACAGTCTTCACGATTCGAACAAGGTAATATTGGATTGAATGGTTCGCTGGATATCGCAAAACTCAATCAATTGTATTTTTAGTGGAACTGAACCAAAGATCAAGTATTACTCCGAGTTGCGTGGCTCTTCAGAAGAACAAGCAAGAAAAGATCTCGAACGTGTTGTGCAAGCCATTGGTGATGAATTAGTGGAATACCAGAAGAATAGTTTAGAGTGGCGTCGTTAATAGATGATGATTGGATGTATATATACACATTGCAAATAACACAATCACTTGAATAATAACACATGGGAAGTGTATCCAATGTGGATGTAATGTTGGAGTCTCATGACAGCATTGTGGGACAAGATTGGCGGCATATTATTGCCATGACGACACAGCAGGATTGTTTACTCTATTAAAGTCAGAACCCCGATCGGTCACATCCACGAAACTGCTGACTGAAACACTGACTTGGCGTTTCTCTTTTCCTTTTCTCTTATGAAACATCTTTTATTCAGTTTGCTTTTTCTGTTATGGAATGTGGTAGCAGGGGAAGAGTTACAACAAGTGCTATTACGCGATGCACCAAGCTGTGATCGTGAGTATCTCCTGGTGTTTACGGAATGGAATGTTCATATCTTGAGACTAATGCTTGACCAAGGTGATGTATTATCTTGCCACTGGCAAGGTAGTGTTGATTCATGCTGTTCTCCAAAATATGGATTGGTAGTGCTTGCCTTACAATGGGTACCTGGTTTTGGCCCAGCCGATGAATTTACTATTCATGGTTCGTATGTCAAAAGTAGTGCATTTATCCTTGGTTCTCACGCAATCATATTGTAGGGTTATGGCCGGATACATGGTAGGGTGGGAGAAAAAGTCGCTCAACATGTGTCGTGATATTAATAATGCCGATATCCTATTTCCAGTTCCGGTGGTCGAGCACCATCCCGAGGATGTGACAGAACACGTTCCAGCAACAATGTCGGGAATATTATTCGAAACACGAATCCAGGGCTTCACCAAAAATTACGCACCTATTGGCCAAGTTACAAGGGTGATGACAATTGGTAAGATATGATAAATGATGTTGATAGACTTTTCAGAGAGCTTATCTATTATCAGGTTTTGGTCGCACGAATGGACAAAGCACGGGACGTGCGTGAGCACCTTGAAACCATCATGCTATGGAGATTCTTATCGCAAATACCAAGATCTTGAGGAATACTTTGAGGTATTTTTCCTTTTTGACAATCTGGGAATCACAAGCACTGACACGTGACATATATACAGCAAGTGCTTGATCTGCAGCAGCAGTACGATATCTATGGTGTCCTAAAGTAAGTCCAAAACATCGATATCAGTATATCATTTTTTAATCATGATGCATGTAGCGTTGCTGGCGTGTTCCCTGGTCAATCCTACAGCGTATACACCATCAGGGATGCTTTACAAAAGTTCTATGGTGCCAGAATCATGCTCAATTGTGATCGTAATGGGCAACTACACGAAGTGATGCTGTACTTTTACGTGCGAGGACGTGACGATTATGAGATTACAGATGCACTTGGTGGGGGAAGCTGTCGTGGAAGAGTATGGTACCCAAAGAAATAAACACAGCTTCAGCATGCTTATCTCAAATACGGGTTGCATTTGAATATCATCTATCTGAGTGTGATAAGATAAAGGTAGCGATCACGAAAAAGGCATGGTGACACAATGATCTGAGCAAGTGGTTTGTCAATGTCCTTTGATGATTCGGATCCATGTAATTGCCGCTTACATACCGAACACCATCATGTGTAATTAAGCTGGATATTCTGGCGATAACAACGGATGCACAAGATGCGGGTGCCCAAAATGATAAAGTGCTTTTTTGTTATCAGCATCAGGCAGGAGCAATCACATACAAGTTTATTTAAAGAGTAGGTTGTTGATCTATTTGTGAATCATCTTTGCCTTTACTATAATTCATATATCCTATGGCTGTATTATCACAAGGTAGAATTTGAGCATTGTTTACACATGTCCATATTACTCATATCAATCTCATCCAGGTGTCGGCTATGGTGTGGTTGTCGGGTACGTTCTTGTAAAAGAAAGTCTACTGCTTCATTGTGCCAACTGCATCATTGTCATATAGATTTGGAGCATTGTTCACTGTTCTTATGTTGGGTATCACATGGCTTCTTAAGCGATATCTCCATGAAGTACAAACATCAGAAATGTTCATGACTGCAAAGCGCTCTGTCAAGACCGGCTTAATTGCAAGTGCCATCGTATCTTCATGGACATGGGCAGCTACATTATTAACTAGTACCGAAGTTGCTTATCGGTATGGTGTATCGGGTCCTTTGTGGTATGCTTCTGGTGCTGTTGTCCAGGTCTTATTATTCTCTGTTCTTGCCATTGAGCTGAAACGTAGAGCTCCCAATGCACACACATGCTTGGAGGTAGGTTTGTACTATTCATAATAATATGCAAAAGGTATACTTAAAAGTTGCTTTTCTTACAGGTCATCCGAGCTCGATATGGAAGATCAACGCATTTCGTGTATCTCGTGTTTTCTTTGGTGACCAACATTGTATGTGCATACAAGTGAATGGTTGACGCTTATTTGCTAAAAACCTGCATAGATTGTCACAGCAATGCTGCTATTAGGAGGAAGTGCAGTGGTATCCTATCTTACTGGGATGCATGTGATTGCTGCATGCTTCTTGCTTCCAATCGGTGTCATCATTTATACCTTGTTCGGTGGGATCAAAGCAACCTTCCTATCCGATTATACGTTCGTATCTTGTTCCATAGCTGTATAACATAAGCTAACTTATTGCGTGATAGACACACTGTTGCTATTCTCATTGTTATTCTTTATGTCGTTTTCACGGTCTATACAACATCTCCACAAATTGGATCCATTGAACGCATGTATGACCTGTTGACCATTGCCAGCACCAACAATCCAATCGAGGATAATGCACAAGGCTCGTTATTGACAATGTCATCAGTACAAGCGCTTATCTTTGGTATCATCAACATTGTGGGCAACTTTGGCACTGTGTTTGTGGATAATGCTTATTGGCAGAGAGCCATTGCTGCACATCCAATGTACGCTGTCAAGGCATATCTTATCGGTGGGTTGGCATGGTATGCTATCCCTTTTACATTGGCAACGACGATGGGTTTAACTGGACGTGCATTGGGTATTCAATTGACGGATGCTGAAGTGACAGCTGGATTGGTGTTGCCAGATGCATGTGTGGCACTGCTTGGCTCCTCTGGTGCATGGATTGCATTGTTATTAGTTTTCTTGGCTGTCACTAGTGCTTCATCCGCCGAATTGATTGCCGTATCCTCCATATTCACCTATGACATTTTTCGTGCGTATATCAAGCCTGATGTAAGTTTTGCTGCATGGTTTTTATCGATTGTCATTTTTACTCATATGGATTTACATAATAGGCTTCTGATCAATTGGTGATTCGTTTCTCGCATTTGTCAGTGCTTACCTTTGGTATTCTGATGGGTGTATTGGCAACACTGCTTAACTTGACGGGCATCAACTTGGGTTATCTCT
This sequence comes from Lichtheimia hyalospora FSU 10163, assembly GCA_025094155.1. Classification (NCBI taxonomy): domain Eukaryota; kingdom Fungi; phylum Mucoromycota; class Mucoromycetes; order Mucorales; family Lichtheimiaceae; genus Lichtheimia; species Lichtheimia hyalospora. The sequence continues at coordinate 103,171 of PTRB01000077.1, forward strand.
ATAAGCTGGTAAGTGGAGATGATAATGGGGACATTGATTTTTATTAAGTTGACATGTGTGCCACTATAGATGGGCGTTGTTATTTCATCTGCTGTGATTCCAATCACGCTTACGCTGCTGTGGAGTAAACAGAACCGCATGGCTGCAACCATCGCACCCATTTTCGGCTTTGCTGCTGCAATCACTACTTGGCTCACGACCACCTATGGGTTATATGGCGAAATCAATGTCGATACCACAAACCAAAACATGCCAATGATGGCTGGTAACTTGGTTGCATTGTTTTCACCCTTGCTTGTTACAGTTCCATTGTCTTTGTGGAAACCTGACAATTTTACCTTTGACGCCACACGCAATATTGAGATTGTCACAGAAGAAACTGTCCCAGAGCCAGCTACTATCCAAAAGGAGCAAGATGTGGAAGCCGAACAAATTCAAATGCGTAAATCCGCACGATTCGCGAAATATACTAGTGTCATCCTTGCACTTTGTCTCTTTGTGTTATGGCCATTACCGATGTTTGGATCACAATATGTTTTTTCTTTGCCATTTTTCCGCGGTTGGGTGATTGTATCCATTATATGGGTATTCTGCAGCACATTTGCCGTCGGCTTGTTTCCCCTGTGGGAAGCACGCAAAGACGCTGTCATTGTTATTCGCGCCATTTGGCAAGATTTACGAGGACGACGACAGCTCATGGATCTTCCCAGCAAAGTCACTGTCCAAGGTATAACATCCGTACCTGAGAACACAGATGGTGTGGTTTTCGAGGATAAGAAGATTTAATGTATCATTTATTTCATCATTTGTATCATACAGCCCTTGTACTTCTCGTTTCTGTATAATAAAGTCCAAAGTTCTATGCAAGTGCTTACTGATATGGAAAGGCGTGCTAGTGGCACATCCTGTTGTACTACGCCAGAATCGTAAAATACCCTCTCTTGTTGGTTGCTAACTCATGTTTCTCCTTTCTTCTACCAACGCGATATGACTTTATTAGCGTCTTCAAACAATCCTGTAAGCAAATCTTATAATAACCCCAATCTTTTGGTCTATTGTCTTTAATGCATGATGATAGACTATTCATTCTTTGACCAATGCTGAATCAAAAAGTGTGGGTATGTCTTTCAACAGCACAGATGTTGAGCATACCGTTACTGATACATAGGCTTAGATGATAGTAAAACAACTGGAGCAACCGGTTTGAACGACACAAGAAATGATGACCAGCAAGCCATTGTCGTGAAACAGGAGGAGAATCAAAGATCATCTGAATATACCAACAACAAGGCAATAGCAGCATCATTGGAGAGTGATGACAATAGGCATCAACAAGAGATAGTAAGCATATGCTTTGAGAAAATGCTTATCGGTAGAGTGTTGACCATCAAACTATAGCAGCATAGCGACATGGTGGTTGTTATCAAATCGGATGCATTGGATCGAAAGGACGATATTATCCGCATGGTGGAAAGCGAAGGTTTTATTATTACACGGCAACGAGAAATTCAACTGACGATGAGTCAGGCATCCAAGTTGTTCAAGGAAGAGTCAAACCAAGTGATCGAATCCACGATAAAGTGAGTGTATACAAGATCAGGGAGAATCACGGGGTACTGTGTGCATGCGACCTATGGACTTTGTGAGCAATTTCTAATCAATTTTCACTCAGAGGACCAGTATATGCAATTGTGCTTCAGAAAAATGATGCTGATGTTATCCAAGACTGGCAACGGTTTATGAGTCGTTCAGATATTAATACAACGGATGAAAAGTAAGAAAATGCGCAATTCATGTTTTCACACATACTTATCACTCACCGGTATGTTGGTAGCAATATCCCATATCGTAATGTTACGCATAGTAGTCAAACTTTTGAACAAGCAAAGAAAGACATGGAGCTTTTGTTTCACGACGACTGTGTTACACAGCATGAGAACAATGCCGATGACAGCATTGATAAGCAACCATACAACAATATAAACCAATCGCAGCCATTGTCTGAAGATGTGGATAAGAATAATGTATCTCCAAGCACAGAGTGCATCACAACGCTCAATGATGCCGATCTTAATGTTTCAAATCAGGAGAAGAAGGATGTCAGCGTAAATGCATCACCTTGCTTGCACACCGACAAGTTGCAAGAAGCTCAAATAGATGCAACAGTAGAACCAGCTGCTACTGAAATCGTTACTCAATATAGTTTGGAGCACAAGAATGCTACTGCATCTATGAAGAAAAAAGAAGATCACAGTATGGTGACTGATAGCCTGAATGAAAACAAAGTAGAAGTACAAGATGCAGAACCCCACATATCCAAAGAGACAATAACTCATCCGCCATTCGCCACAAACCACAAAGAGCAACCCAAAACACAATCGATATCCAAGCAACAATCATCATCCAACGATGATTCCACTATCAACACCCCCAATGTTGTTCACAAGCGTGCCAAGATGCCACGTGTGATCAATCAGAAGCAGATAATTGAGCCCGATAACATTCCTCTTTCCATTGCCAAGAAAAAAGCATCCTCAACCAAAGGCAGACTTGCACGATTGATGGCTCCCACCATCTCCAGTTCTCGCAAAAATGTCACTGCTTATCAAATGGGATCCATGGATACACAAACAGGTTCTCAGACAGCCACCATTGCAATTAAAGCAGCCCGCCCAAGAATATCCAACCCCAGAAAGTAATGCTGAGCAAAGAACATTGAATAACTGAATTGTATGCAACATGATTATAAAAGAATGCGTTGTGAAATGATACGGTATATTGATAAGTCGTTGTTGCTATTGTTATGAGGATGATGAAGAATCACCAAATGTAACAAACTTGGGATCGAGTGGCAGGCCAGTAGCAGGATCAATATTCTAACATGTGATACATTGTCGTTAAGTACTTTGATGCCATGGTTACTGTCATATCTCACTTACATTCTTCTTCAATAACCGTTGTTGTCGAATCAAACGCGCTTCATCAAATGATACTTTTTGCTTCTTCATGATCTTGAGGATTTCTTCTTTATCCTTGAGTCCTGCGCGTTGGTCGTCTTGGTCAAGATTCGCTTCAAGGTCAAATTGCGAGCTCGTTAAGCCATCTTCAATGTCATCTTCAAAGGATCCGAGTGTCGTTGGTAGCAAATGGTAGCCAAGCAAACGATTCATTTGGTCAGCTCCACGGTTGGCAAGATCCAGTATCCTCTTTCTAAGTAACCAGCATACTGCAGGAGATGCATTTAGTACTTGTAGACGAGTGGAATGCAGAGATAGATATACTTGCCTAGGATAACGACAATGAATATACCGAGTAAAAGAAGCATTTTGTTTCAGTTTCCTTTGTTGGATGACCAATCGGTCTTTAAGGCACATGCACATCACATGGTGTATCTCTGGCTTGGCAGTGCAGATTATGCAATCCTTGTGTTCATTGTTAATCCTCGTACCTTGTGTCGTTTGATTGAATAACACGTGCATGCCACACACTATCCTGATGCAAGTGTTGAAGTAGATCTAGTATACACTCGCACATGAATCACTTTCAATCATGACAACGTAAAGAGATTATTTATACAAAGGAACGTGTTGGGAAATTAATACAATTGGAGAATGGTGGCCTAGAAAGCAATGAGCACTTCTATTCCAGGAAGACAAGATGAATTGTGGAAAATGGTGTGCTGACTACTCGAAGTATACCGGTTCCTACTGCTGATATGTACCATTGGCCGTGATATACTGGGTCTGAGCACCTGTGATTTAACGAGGGACCACTGTAACATACTCTTCATTTCATCCCAAACATCCTCACAATTGTCATCTACACTTTAAAATGATTCAATGACTTTTCGCCAAGATAAAAGAACATGGGCCGAGTGGTGATTAAAACATATCCGATGTATGAACACTGTACCTAGAATTTGACCATCGTCTCCTTGATTCTTGCATATATGAGTATATGGTGATCTGTTGCTGGGAGTATCAAGCTTACAAATTGTGAATATACATATATACCAGTATCATGCAAGATCATATCGTGCAGCTCAACATCATCCCCTAATGGATTTATATCAATACATTATCCCATTGTCATTGTAAAACATATCTGATTTACCATGGATCAATATGCTTATGGTGGTTGCTTCCTTTTTGTTTTTGGCATGTTTCATTCGTTTGTAAAGTTGTCTTTTCTCAGTGATCTTGAGTCTGGCAATCGCAATCACTTCTGACGGTGTGCCGGTTTCTTGACTTCTCAGCACCCAACCTTCCACCTTCCTTGCGATGTGCACCAATATATCTGGGAGCAACTCACAGCCATATAATATGAACAAGTCAAGGTTGATTGGATTTGCATCAACTCAGTATTGTCATGCTACTGCTATTACGGGGGAACTATTATAATCAAATCACATGCAGGATCCACTAAGCGATGCGACTCTTCTTTATCAGTTCATTGTTTGGAAATCCCTCTATGTATCCCATCGCCAATCACACCTTTTCTATTGAAGCACTAATATAACAAAGCACACGCATCATCTTATATGACAAGTTTATATCGACATATAAATATATGTGCCAATGCATAAAGGAATCAATGAATTAATCACAGCAGGCAAAGGATTGGGTGAGTAATGATATAAAGCATGTGCCATATGGGCTTATTGTAAAATAGCCATTTGATCCATATAAGCGATGGGACAGTATATAATGATAAAAGCAATGAAATACATAATCGATCATGGTGGAGAAAATAAAAGTGTACGATTCAATGTGAAAGCAATATCACTGGTTGTGATTCCCAGATCATGTGAATTCTTCTGATGGTCTACTTAATGCTGTCAGTCAATCTCCACACGCTTCTTGTTTCGAGACCGCTCACTTTCACACATATGGCTTCCAAAGGCAAGCACACACCCACACACCCAATCGACACTTTATTTACATTATCTAATAGATTCGACAAACCAATCCTCCTTTTTCACCAATGTCTCGTCAGCATTGTCCTCATGGTCGTCATCATTACAAAAAGAAACTGAGCAGAGTTTCCCAGGCACTATGAAACGTTTTGGTGATCTCACACAGCTAGTACAACAAAAGGCGCGTGAGTTCCCATCCAATATTGCCAATCTACCAAGTGCTTTTGAAGCTGAGCATGAGCAGTTTGTCAAGGGCAATATTGTATCAAAGAATGGGCGATCAGGTACGACTCTTCATTATCCTTGGTGGATGATAAACTCAACATTGTACCACATCCAATAGAACTCGTAGCTCCATGGCAGGGTTATGGTGCATATGAAAAACGTATCAAACAGCGGGTATTAGCATTGTCCAAGGTATAAAGAAAGTCAACGATCCAAGGCATTATTAGGTACTCATTGTATTATATATATGACCAGGATGAACGTAATCTTACTATTCCACCACCTGAAGATACGAGTTTCCAATTTGATATCAAGGCATACAGTCAGTCTGCAGCAGCAGCTCTGAAATATGATCCCGAACTAGCAAAATTGCGTTTCCATCTTGTACCACAACAGTAAGTCATGCGCATTCATCATGGATGGGGTCATTCATACAAGAAATCCATTAGTGTGACCGAACCGACGTTCTGGAGAAATTACTTTTATCGAGTTACTTTGGAAAAGCAAGCTGTATTAAGCTCTACAGATATTGATCCCAATGAGACACCCGAGGTACAATGAGGATATGCTTGTTAATGGATTCGTTCTCGCTCATTCTATTTTCTTTAAAGGAACCACATGACGTATTATTTGATTATGCAGCGAGTGATGACGAACAAGACACTACCGAGCAAGAGAAGAAATCACAGCCTAAATCTACTCCACAAAAGGATCCACCATCAGAAGACAAGAAAGAAGATAACAAGAAAGCTACTTCTTTGGACTCTGAACCTAGCAACCAGAACACTTCCTCAGAACCAGCAGCTGAATCAAAGGATTATGATGGCATGGAAGAATGGGAACGTGAGCTTAGGAAAGCAGCAGGAGAATTAAACTAGATAAAATCAGTTGTATCATTTCATTATACCTTGGTGATCGATGAAGATGATGATGATGTTTCATGCGAAATGCATATATACTAAAACGGGAATTATGAATGTGGATCAAGTACGGGGTGTCCTGTTAGCGTGGTCTTATGGAAGGTTCATATCAACATAGCTCTAGGATCTCATATGAGTGCCGATAATGATGATGTGAGGAGGCACTTTTGGATTCGCTGGAGATTTTCATTCTTACAAGGACGCCATGATTACTGATAATCAATTCCATATCGCCTATAATAAGCACTACTATACGCCATCGTATAGGACAAGATACAACGACCCGTTTATCACGCTATTTCGGCTTTGCACGAATCAGATATCGATGCTCTCCTTCACCTTTATACGGGAATTCAATCACCATCACCCGACAATCCAAGTGTATGGTGGTCATTATATCACTTGTCGACTGGCATAGTATAATAGATGAGATATAGATTATTGCTCTTTGTTTCATTCCCATAAAGACCACGTGCTTTATTATTCGTTTTTCATTGTACACTTCTACATCGACATTGGTTCAAAACACGCTATCGCCTTTCTAAAAAAAAGAGAGAATCCACATTGACGTGAATGTTATGTATTATTTTTACAGCGGATAGTCGATGCTTTATTCCAAGTGCCTAAAATATTCAAATGAAGCATCTGATCAACAGGGCATTGAATTTTAATTGACTACCACTTGCGCAAAAGATCGGGGAGGGAACAAAGCCGTTACAAGCAATTTACGATAGCTGACACTAGTCGCACACTTTACTACAATGAAAACAATTACAACAATCTCTCCAATTCCAAAACTTTATTATTTGCAATATCCTTGTGAGATTATAAATGGCCGGTATAGCCATATCAAAGTATAAAGGTTCATGGATCACCCATTATCATCTCACCATCCCTTTATCTTTCTTCAACATATCAATCCTGTACACCCTTTTTTTAAGTAACTATGGAAATGATGAATATATATGATATGTCACAAGTTGCCCAAGATTGTTATTGTTGCCATAATGATAAGCCAAATTGACGATATGTTCAAGATGTTGGTGTGTACTGTGCATCTATAAATGTTCATGGATTCTCACAAGGGCATTTAGAATAAGGTCATATGCAGAGAAAGAGTCAGTGAGCAATGCTAAAAGTACTCTGGCCCCTTACTGCATGCATAAGCAAATGAGTCTCCTTGCCAAGCTGTTGTATAATTCGAGAAGGGAATGTTTATTGTCGATTACATAGTACAAAGAATATAATGTGCACAAGGATTGGGATGCTTCTAAATCATATGTCCTTCAATGACATAAGAGCCAATGGTTTTTCTATCTGCTGTACGTACTCGCACCATATATCGGCCATCCGGAAGCTTGAGATAAAAGTTGGAGTATCCAGCCATGTTATCATGCAAAGTCGAGTAATTAAACGATGTAGAATGGTTGCTGCCTGTTGTAGCAAATGTGGAAGCCGAAGCTGTGAAACGGTCATAATGACCCAGGGTAGAACTTGACGACAATTGCATACTTGGTATGCTGCTGCTGTTGCATGAATAAAATACATTGGAATATTCAGTGGCACGTCCTTCTTGTTGCCGGTGTTTGGGAAATGCTCGTTTGATAAAAGGGAGACGCTGAACAAGTGACCAGACCATGTCGTATGTGAAGATCATTCTATGTTGACAAAATGAGCCCATTTTATATCTTGAAATGTGCATAGTGCGCGCGAGAATCCATGCTTGTCAACCGTCAACAAAGATGCAATGGTTGTCATAATCTTCTCCCCTTGTCTAATTCATCCCTTTGCCCAGGACCTGTATCCAGGAGACACACCACAAGTAATATGACGATGAGAACAAGTGAATTTCAATACGACCTGTGTGTACACATTTCTTGCATCCTTCTCCTGTCTCCATTTTAGGGGAAAATTCTCATTCGAATCCCACGTGGTACAATATGCAAAGCAAGGTAAAAAGATGAAATGAGACAATAACAGCAACGATGGATGTTATTCATTCAGTGGATGAGAGAGAGAAAGGGAGCCTATCACTAATCTGCTTATAGTCTTCTCTTTTGCAACCATTCATTTGCTTCCAAGAACATGGTAGCAGCTTCAGTTTCAGTATCCTTGACGGCATTAAGACCCGCCACCAAACCATCCCAGAATTTGAATGCTTGTTGGAGATCTTGTTGGATTGATTCGCATAGTGGGAAAGCCGATTCCACAGCCTGGATAGCAACACCAGCATCAGATGACAAAGTATGCTCCAAATATTGCTTGGTAACCAAACCCATGGCGACGTTCACATCGGAAGCATAAGGTAGACTAAGATTCATTGTATAAGAACACCTTATTTTCTCGGATACCCATTCCGTCGTATGATGCTGTAGTGCATAGATGACAGTGCTTTGCTTACCTGTCGGCGATATCGAAATAGTCTGTACGTTCTTTTTCCGCCAAGTTGTTGAGAAAGAGGGAAAGCACCAGCATTTCACACAAGTTGCGATAACTCTTGTTCAATGCCTTGATAAAACTGTTGAATACCAATAAATCACGATCAAAGGGTCCTTTCCATGCTTCAGGCTACCAAATAACACTAGTGAGTTGTTTTTCTACTTTGTGGATCACCTGACATACCTTGATATTCATGGGCAAGAGGGACAATGCACGACTGATTAAACGGATATGGCGTTGGTCGTTTTCTATGACAGGTGAGGGGTATGCATATTAGCGTGCGTATCATGAATGATAGGTGCGGACATGATGCTCCGCATTCGATGTATGCAATGAGATAAAAATAACTTACCGTCTCCAGCAATACGAGAATAGGATTTCGTATAAGGTTTGTTGGTCAACACTTCAAATCGGATCAACTCCATTGCAGTCAATAGTGCTTCTTGCGTATGGAATGAAGGCTTATTCTTGTTGTCATCAGCTCCATTCGAAGCTGTCGTCAAAGCTACTTGCAATGCATGTCCCCATGGAGTGTGTATATGCTTGGATGATGTCAGGAAACTATAAATATAAAATGTCAACCCTTCAATGTAAAGTAAAAACTCAAAGTCTCCTTACTCGCGGATTTCAAGTGTTTTCCACAACACATTGGCGACAATTTCATCTTTTTGTTGCAGGATCTGCATCAAGATTTCAGGTTAATGACAAGTATGTGGCGAAAATAAGCTCGTTGTACCTTGTCAGAAGGCGTTTGAGTGATGGTTTTTGCTGCGTTGGTCTCATTTTCAGTTGCTTTCATGCAAAATGCAATGTCCACTGTCGATGTCTATAAAAGGAAATGATCAACAACAACAACAACATTTGGATGTGTCATTGCTTACATTCTGGTTCTTTTTTTCAGCATCCAACACTTGTTGAGTGACGTGCCATGATCGAGTACTCTCAAACACCGTGTTGAGTAATGTTGCATTTTTACTAGGAGAGCTGCCATTGCTTGTAGGATTGTAATTGGGATGATGATGCATGATATGCTCGGTTGTAGGATCGAAATAAAAATGGCTGGCGATTTTGCGTGATTGATAGAATTGATGAAGTGGTTGTGTGAGAAGACTAAGCGTTTGGGTGCGGATGCCAAGTAATCCAAGGAGGAAATTGCGATATTCAGTTGTATCGCCATTATCCAATGGAGCATTCTCGATCAAGACGCCCGATACAAGTGTGTTGATAGACTAATCCATGTACATATGAGAAACGATGCTTTTTTTCTCCACTTGATGTTGGCTTACCTGTGGGCTAATCAATCCTCGCATCAAATAATAATACAATTCGTCAGGGAGTCGATATCCAATAAACTCGTGAATGTCATTGGGTGCGTAATCCTTATTCAGTGGTCTCACTTGGCCTTCATCTGTAATAACAGGATGGTATTTGATGACGCATCGTGCGCGGCAGAACATGTCGACATAATGACTCTTTGAAACACTCGGATCGTCCACATATGCGTATACTGTATTGAAACCAGTCTTGTGTTGCTTGATCAAATCATGAACATCTAATGTATAATCATAGATGAATTCCATGATCACCCCTATCCTATTCCTTTTTCTTACCTTTGAAAGTAAATCCCATACTGACTGCACTGTGATTCAATGGAGGAAAGCTGTTGCAATATTCGAAACCGGCCAAGAGACAAATATCGAGAAATTGGTCGTCAGAGACATGAAGGTCTTGTAGCACCGTCTTTTTGCTCATCCACATGTAATTTCCTTTCTACACCAATAATAAATGCCTTGATCCATTTGAATTGATGATCACCTACCTCAAAGTCAATGGATGTAATGACCTTGTCCACATCAAACATTAATAATTCGGTACCGCCATACACAGCACTGACAATTTGTTTGGGATGAGTATACATGTAGGCAAGCTAATATTTGATATGAGCGAGCTGTGATTCATTTTCTCTCCCTCCCCCATGGCTCGTGCGTTTACCTGAGCCCATGCTGAATAAGGTGCGCGAATAAATTCAATGCCGTGTTGATGAAGGATATGGCATACATAGTTGCAAAGATCGGCAAGATGAATACCACCACCGTTACCCCAAGTCTGTAAAGCATTATCCACTCGATTCTTGTCATAAAGATCCCATCCATTGGCACGTGTCGAAGGTCGCCTATCTTCAAACGAGAATGGTTTATCTTTGCGAAGAATCGACAAGCCGGGAAACACAAAGATGGGCTGAATGTTGTTGGCTCTAGACACTCGATTCAATCAGTAACACACCTTACTTGCCCCATCGATGAGTCACTCACTTGAATGCTTTGATTTCATGTTCTACTGTATCCTTCAACTTCAAAGGTGTTCCTCCCATGGCGGTAACAGCTGGATCTTTGCCAAGGATCTTGCGAAGCCAGTAGTTGCCTTCAATGCCCAGTCGCGTGTCCTTGAGCTGTTGTACACCTGATGTTTGCAAGAGTCGCCTTTCTGCTGTGAATACTGCCAATGTCCAAGTCAATATACTAAGTTCGAGACAACAGTGGCATGCACTTACTGTCAAAGTGTCGGATCGGCATAGTGTGTGTAGTAAACCGCGTATGCGAAAGAGCAAGTGTTGTCGGAACAACCCCACCCACCATATACCTCTTTAACTCCGTGTACATTGGATATGCATGTCCAATCATTCATTGTTCATCTTTCTGCTTCATTGTGATGATTTCTTTCATTAAGGGATAGTTCATATGGAATATTCAAATATAACGATTCTTTCTAGTATCCACTTGCTTAGTAGTATTCCATGATTATAATGCCTATTAAGAATTGTTATAGTAAACTGTTGTCTCCTATTTCAACATTCTTTTATAATACAGCTGTACTTTATTTCAAAGGAACCTGATGGCAACATAGATTAAGACGTTACTAGATATGTACCACATAAAATGTCGGCTTCAAAGGTGCATGTTCTTTACCATGTCTTTTATTGAATGCTTATAAATGGAATCATTGTCATTATCATTATTTCTATAAAACATCTTCATTATTGCACCTTGAATGGGGTATGGGATAGAATACATGTGGATGACATGTTGTAATGATAAAAGTGTTTAATGCATACAGAAGGTGTCAAACCTGGGCGTGCTTTCATCTTTCTCTTCCCGACTGACAACTCTTGTCTTTTTTTGATACCCCTCTATTAAACACAATACTTTATTATGGCCGATCTACCTGATCGTGAGCTCTATCTTCCGGAAAAGTACAGCCATTTGACACCACACGAATATGTCAAGACTCTCATTGCGTTTGTCAACCAGTACGACTACCTGATCAACCTGCACATTGTCAACTTTATTACAACAGACCAATGGCAACTTATTGATTCCGAGTGGCGAGCTGCTTTATTACCCAACGACGTCAACAATGAGGATGATTGGATTCAACAGCTTATCAATATCACATCCGGAAACACTGATCATGTATGTAGCCATGGATACTCTCACATTGCACACACACAGGGTACTAACTGTCAAGGGATCTAGGATACATGGCCAGCGTCATTGAAAGAATATGTTCAACTTACACGAGATATGGCATTACCAAGAGGCTTTCTTTCAGATTGTTGAGTATGCCCAACATCAAAGAGAAAAATGGCATCTAATATCACGTGATTTTCTCTAGTTAATCTCGAAGTATGTCAATTGGAACAAGATTATCAACGTGGAATGAATGATAAAAAGATCCACGAGGTAAACGAATGTTGATGTAAACAATGAACAAGTAAACTAAAATGATGGAAATAGATTGGATTCATGAGCACATTGATAGATCGTGTGGCTTCTCGACAAAAGATTGATTCAGTGATGGACCTTGGTGCAGGGCAAGGGTATCTTGCTCGTGCGATTGCATGGAAATATGGACTACGCGTATTAGCCGTTGATGGATCCGAAGTGCAAACATGTGGTGCCAAACGCATTGATGCAAACATTCTCAAACGGACTTGTAAGCAAAATGGTCAGGTCCATCATGTTACTGAAATGGTGACACCCGACAATATATCTGGAATTCTTTCGAAATGGCAAACCAGTCATGATCAACAAGACACAAAGGAACCTTGGTTACTATGTGGATTACATGCGTGTGGCGATCTTTCAAGCTTAATGTTACGTTTATTTGCCGAGAGTGATGAAATGAATAGCCTGGTGAATGTTGGTTGTTGTCATCATTTCCTTACACAGCAAGAAGGCTTCCCCATGTCAACATTTGTCAACCAAGAACTTGCATATCATCCCACTTCCACTGCTCACATGTTGGCTTGTCAAACACCAGCAAGATGGACCGATCGTGCTGAAGAAACGCTTCAATCATTTGAACATCACTTTTTCCGTGCACTATTGCAGGTAAAACTAAAAACTGATGATGCAATCAAGATGTTCATGCTTGTTTTTTCTTTATTAGCATATCATGGTAGAAAAGGGACTTACACCTGTGGATAAGGCACCCATTGTGGGTCGACTCAACAAGAAGAAGGACTTTGTATCATTCCCAATCTATGTGCAAGCTGCTTTGAAGAGATTCGGCTTACCCGAGGATACCATTTCAGCACAGGAAGCCGAGACTTATTACAACAAGTATAAGCATCGCAAACAAATAGACAAGCAAATTGCTGTACTATGGACTATTCGAGTATTACTGGCACCCGTTTTGGAAAGCATTATTCTGATGGATAGGTGGTTGTATCTCAAAGACTCGCTTTCTCAGTATCCAGACACAAAAACCAAAGGTGTATGGATGTGGCCATTATTCGATCCTATCATTTCACCTAGAAATACTGTCATTGTAGCTTCCAAATAAACTCTTCTTTGCTGACATGATTGATCCATTATACGTACATACTTTACTGAGTTTCACCAGGTGCACTACCTTGGCAATGACGGTATCTTACATGTTGGTCTAGACTTTTAATATATTCATCTCACGTGGATAAGAGATAGAGAGAGTGATGCCATTTCTTATTATTTGCTCAGCTTGAAACATTGATTATACATTAAGCATGATATTAGCCATGGATAGGTTCAAAAGTAGATTGACAAGGAGTCGTAATAGTAGTAGTAATAGTAGTGGTCATAGAAATCGTAGCAGTAGGCATAATAATAAAAGAAATCGCCACATGATTCGGATCACAAGAACTAAAAAGCTTGCCCAGCCATGGACACTGCAATAACAACCCGATTTGTATTAGAGTTGACAAGGATTGTCTCAAATTGCCGAGCCAATTGTGTTAAAGTTCTCCTAGTGGTGATCAGCTTTATCATTGCACTTGGGTTCTCCCCAGCTGTATCAGCCTATATTATGGGCTGCATAAGAGTGAAAGGGGGTTAGGGGTTGCAGTTGATTCTCCCAAAACGACTTGATCTCAGTTTTTTTGTTATTACAGAAAGGGGAAAAAGGCGTGAAAGGGGGGATTTGTATATAGGTTGAGTTTGTGCGTTAGACTAGTGCGTGCGTGTGTGTCATCACACATGAGCAATCCATCATCCTATGAACACCAACACAACATAATACAGGGAAGGGTAAAGATACACTCAAGAGGGGTGCATATACTATATACTGTCTCTAATGAATAGCAATGGTCCTGCATAGTAGACACAACAACAACAACAACAACAGTAATCAGCCGAGCGGGACCCGATGCCATCTTGCATAAGTGGGTGTCTCATATGATCTCGGTACAAAAGCGCCCTTACTTGTATGCATCATCACCCTGTGTATATATCCACCCCGTATAATGTGGCGACAATCATTACAAAAATAGGCATCAGGACCAAGTAACGAGTTTATAATCTAAATTGAACCAATGTCTCTATTGTGCCAAAAGGAATGTGTTACTGCACCATTATCAAAAGTAAAGTCAATACAAGTGGAACTTTTTTCCTGCATGAAATATGTACATTATTCAGCAATGTAAGATATGCAACTCGATGATCTCTCTTTTTCTCTTTTTCAAGCAGCCACTCCCCTTGATGTTACACACATATCAATCATGGCAACGAAAACTGCTCAAATGTATGACGCACGTGCAATATGTATCAATGCTTGTCCCCTTTATTTCTGTAAGAGAGATGGATAAGGAGGCATGTCCATTGTTCATCAACGAGTCTTTTGTATTTGATCAACCTACTGCAATGCTATGAGTAACAATGGTGCTAACGAAAAGGAAAGTCGTTTCGCAGCAATAGGGGTTACATAGACGAGAGTTACAAGCGGCGTTGTTTGCCATATTCATGTTGACAAAATGATCTTCTTTAGTATGTATCACAAGGACCATTGCCCTGAACGAAAAGATTGATTCAAGAAATCATTCAAGAATAAAGACAAGCATGTTGATTACATATGCTCATGTCCCCAAAAAAAGCTTTCCCCGATCCAATTCCACTTGCTAGATTCCAAAAGACAAAGAGAGTCCAAGGGTCGAGACGCAGAATAATGAGCTAAAGGAGTCTGTACTTTTTTTGTGCACCGTCAGGAAACAATGACGACAATGTATCCTTTGGTCTGTGTGCCTTAGAATTTTTTTTCCGAACTGAATGGAATGTTTTGTGCTTAAAGGTGAAACAAACGCGACCGTCATGACAAGTGTGTGTGTGTGTGAACGCGAGTGTTTTGTTTTGGATTTGCCTTTTGTTGTTGGCGTTGTGAGTTACCTGATTAGGGTGAGATTTGTTTATCATTTTTAGAGAGATCTCGTGTAGTCAAGGGTGGGATGAATATCTTTATATAACAAGTGTTGGTATGATTTGAACATCAACTCCTTATTCTTCTTTCTCTTTCTCTTGTTCTTTTTTACACTTTCTGGTTGTGACCTAATTTATATATATATATAATCCTCCATATTTCACGCTCACTCTCTCTCTCTCTCTCTCTTTCTCCGCTTCTCTCTTCTTGATCACTCAGCAACACACACATATACAGCCATGTCCCAATCATCCTCTGTCAGGTAATATCCAAGTCATTAAAAGATACGTTTTTATTCATATCAACGCATAATAATAGGGTTGCTGTTCGTGTACGTCCTTTAACAGAGCAGGAAAAGAGTCAACATCATCACCAGCAAGGTGTTGTACGCTTTGTTCCCGACCAACCACAAATTACAATCGGCAATGAGCAACGATCGTTCACATTCGACTATGCATATTCCCCAACAGCCGAACAACAAACGGTTTACAGCACTTCGGTCATGCCATTGTTGCACAAGTTTTTGGATGGGTAACACACATGTATACACAAAAAACGCCATCCAACTTTATGCTGATCATATGTTTCCCACCCCACTTTTAGATACAACTCGACTATTTTGGCATATGGGTAAGCATATACCATACATGCACATGGATACATTGATGCTCATCTCCCTTATTTAGACAAACGGGCAGCGGTAAAACGTACAGCATGGGCATCGGCATTGATTCGGCGTACAATACAGTTTCAACAGGAGGTGGCATTGTTCCTCGTTTTATCGATTCTCTATTTGAACAAATTGAAGCTCGCAAACATTGCTCAGAATCATATGGTGCTCAAGTCTTTGTTTCATTCTTGGAATTATACAATGAAGATTTGGTCGATCTCCTTAATCCGGTCAAAGGGATGAATCTCATGATTCGGGAAGACACACAAGGCAATATCTGTTGGTTTGGTGTACGCGAAGAACCTGTTCAGAATCCACAAGAACTTTTGGGGTATGTGCATATCAACTGGAAAAAGGAGCCGGTTCCATACTAATAACATGACATTAGCTTACTCCACAAAGGATCCATTGCACGTACAACAGCATCCACTGATATGAATCGCACTTCGTCTCGATCACATGCTATCTTTTCGGTGATATTGAAACAACAAATGGATGACGGTCGACGTTTATGCTCCAAGTTTCATTTCGTTGATCTTGCAGGATCTGAAAGGGTAAAGTTCTTATATCATGCACACACACACACACACACACACACATTACTTATTTATTATATATAGCTTAAACGTACAAATGCTGTGGGAGATCGTGCAAAGGAAGGCATTTCGATCAATACTGGATTATTGGCTCTTGGCAATGTTATCTCTGCTTTGGGTGATGAATCACGAAAAGCATCTCATATTCCATATCGTGATTCCAAGTTGACAAGATTACTGCAAGATTCTCTTGGTGGCAATAGTCAAACATTGATGCTTGCATGTGTATCACCAGCTGAAGCCAATTACACTGAAACACTCAACACTTTAAAGTACGCCAATCGAGCGCGCAATATCCGTAATCGTGTTACTGTGAATCAAGAAGCTGCTGCGGATGCGACAATGACTGAACGGCTCAAAGCTCAAATTGTACGACTCAAAGAAGAATTACGAGGCAATGATGACTTTTTGCATGCAGTGAATGATGAAATGGATAATCTTAAAGCCGAGGTGGAAGATTTGAATCGTACCATTGCACACATGACTGAAGATTTGGCACGCACTCAATATGAACGCGACATGTTACGAGATGGGACACCTGACAACTTGATTGCCGAATATGGAAAGACCATTGAACGACTACGAACTGAACTTGCCATGACAAATCGTGCACAAGCAGCAGCTGTTGCTTCATTACCATCACCTGCACATACACCAACCCATGATATGGTGGATGATACAAAACTCAACATGTCACCTCCTCTACCTCCTCCAGCCACTACAACAACCACTACTAAACCTACTACCACACTCAAGAAACGACACAGCTACCGTTTTGGTTCCAAGAGATCATCCATGCGCACTTCACGTAAAAGTGGTGGTAGTAGTAACGGTGCCAGTGGTAGTGGTGCAAGCAATCGACGTAGTCTTCAAGGCGGTCTGACTCCACCTATGCCACGTACACGCAACCTGGATCATTTCAAGAAAACATTGATGGAGGAACGAAGATTCTTGCAAGAACAAGATGCCATTAACAACTTTGCTGATGCTTTTAATCCAACCAAGGGACGAGATTCAGCAGTGATGCAAAAATTACGTGGATGTGTGGATGCCAAGCAACAATTAATTCGTATGCTTGAACAACATCAAGCTCAAACCCAAGCTCAACATCAACGTGAATTGGCTGAACAACGATCACAATATGAAGCACGAATCAAGAAACTTGGCAATGAAGTCACTAGCTGGAAACGAAAACATGCTCAATCAGTTTCAAGTGCTGAGATGGCTCGTAACAAGAGCAACAGTGTCATTATGGGATTCAAGACCAAACTTGAAAAGGCAACACAAGAAAAGAAGAAGCTTACGAAACGATTAAAGCAAGAAAGTGATCGTATGAGAGAACGTACAAGTCATTATGAACGAGAATTGAAGAAAGCCAAACGTGCAGAAACTCAAGCCATGAATGCACGTAAACGGAGTGAACGAGATGCTATGCAACACAAACAAGCTGCCAAACGTGCTGCTGAGGAAGTTGGCCAATTATCAAGTCAAATGAAACAAGTTGCTCTCATGTTGAAAAAGAGTCTTGCCCAAAAGAGGATCGATCGACAAGTATTAACCAAAGCCATGGCATGTGCCAGTGTACGTGGATATGTGGTGCGACAATCCTTGGGTCGATTCAAGAGTGCACCTTTACAACAACGTGTGTATCAAAAGAAACGACTTATTCAACGTGCTCTTGCTGTACATGCATCCAAAAGCAATGCAGCTGTGGATGAATTGCATTCAAGGGAACAACGATTACTCGATGAACAGCGTGAACTGCTGGCAGAACGCGAACTTGTACTTGCTGAAGGCGATGATGCTTATATGGATGATCGAATCACTGCTATTACTTTGGAACTGGATCTTATCCGTTTACAACTTGCCAACATTGAACAGCATTATAGCAAGGATGCTGGTGATCCTGAGTTGGATTCTCCTGAACTCGCTTATCAAGTGGCTCTTTCCATTATTCGATCCCTTGAACCAGATGAAGCACGTGTAGTAGCGGAAGCATTAATGGAACAAGTATTGGAGCTCAGGCAGCTACAAACTTCTCAAGTCATGTCCCGATGTGCTGATGCTGTGGTTCTCAAGTTGCATCAAGCTGTCATTGATATGCGTCATTCTCCTTCGGATCATGTTTTACTCAAGGCTATTCAATCTACTCCCGTCAATGCTATTCAACAAGGTCCCATCGTTCCTATTTCTGTAACATAGTTTTTTATTATTATTTTGATACCCTTCAGTATACTTGCACATAGCTTCTATTATAAACTTTTGTTTTCCAACATGTTCATAACATATTCTGATAAGTTATTGATGAGGATACCACATGGCAAATATTATCAATGTAAATGTATTTGAGCACGATGTAAAAGTAAGAGGAGGAGGAGGAGGAGGAGGAGGAGGAAAAGTAAAAAGGGGTATTTTTAAGCTACTGTTACAAAAAAGAACTATTTCATGAGGATGGTACGAGATCCACTGCTTGTATTTGGTATATTGTCAGCCTTAACAAGCCGAACGGGATGATGATTACCCATGTGATCGACAGCCATATATTTGTCTCCTGCAAGGTAGCATCCAGGTGTAGTGGTTGATAATGTAGTAGATGAAGAAGTCGATGAAAGAGTAGTGTTGGTGGTATTACTGGAAGAAATGGTTGAGCTCGAAGTGCTTTTCTTGAGATGAACAACAGGTGGATTATTAAAAGATGTAGAGGAGGAGCCAAAGGATGTTGATGTTGATGATGATGATGGTGGTGCATGGGATAAACTAGGTCGTCGTCCTGTAGTGGAAAGGAATCCTTGCTGTGGTAATCCTTTGTTGTTGTTATTGATACACAAGATGCTTTCTTCAAGCAAAGCACGCTCACGAATAAATTCAGAAAGTTCGCACCATCCACCACCTACACGCACCATGACCATGCCACTCTTGAGAATTCGACAATAAACAAGTCTTGGATGTCGATAACCAAACCAATATTTGCCTACTTGACCAGGTACCATTTGCACTCGCACTGCATATTGTGTTTCATTTACAACACGACCAATCTCAACATCCAGTGCATTGGTTGGATCAGGCTCATAACGTGCTGGGGATGATACAGGCTTGATTATTGATCGTGGTGGTAATCCATTATTGTTGTTGCTATTGCGACGATTACGAGGTGTCAATGGAGATGATGATGAAGGTAGTATCGAATTGGTTCCACGACAAGTAGTAGCAGTAGGTGGTGGTAGAGGTGTTGCTGCTGTTGTAGTCATCGTTGTAGGAAATGATGCTAATCGACCACGCCTTTGAAGACGTTGTTTCAACATGGCAATACGGTTTTGTGCTTGCTGTTGTACACTTTCCCATTGTTCATTGAGTGCTTCGAAATGCATATCCACAGCACGTGGCATATCAACAATCAATTCGGCTGCTGCATCCATTTTATCATCAATGTGATCTTGATAATACTTTTGTTGCGCTTCCATGGCTTCCAATGCACTCGATAATTGCTCTTTTTTGCTTGGCACCACAACGCCTGCAGCATCAATGTGATCCTTGAATATGCTCATCATCAAGTCAATATCATCAGATAACATCAAATATTCGCTGATCGTCAAAGCACGTGCTACACGACATTGTGTATCCTCCACAGCATCATAAAACTTGTTAATGGATGTATCGATAGCTGATTGTCGTTCCATCAATGCTTCATTGTCAATGAGATCGGATCTTGATAATCGATGTTCTTGTAATAATGTTGCTGTACGTTCAGCCAATGCTTGTACACGTCGTTCCAATGCTAATGCTTCAGGTTCACGCAACATGGAGTCGATATGATGATGATTCTCATCATCCACAAGTTGTTGTTGACACTGATCCAATTGGAAATGTGCACTCTTCAGTATAGCTTCCATCTCTTCGAGCTGATGAACATATTGCTTATACTGTGCTTGTTGTCGAGCCTTTGCATCAATAGCATCCATCCATTCAAGCAATTGCATCCATGCGCTTTCCACCTTTGCTAAACGACTTTGAGCAATGCGATGCATGTGTGGTTCATATGTAGGCAATTTGAATGCTCGAAATCGTGCCATCATAGGTGCATAAGCTTTGAGCTGTACTTGAGTCACAGTGCCACGATCTTGACGCACACGTATCCAATCCATAATTTCTTCAGCTGCACGAGCGTGATCACCAATCAATTTGAGAGCTTCATGTACTGATGCCATGTGTTGAATTGATGAATGTAATCCTCGACATATGTGTACATCTTCAAGCTCACGTTCCAATTGATCACACCGTGCTCGTTGTGTCATGAGCAATGCAAGCACCTTAAAGTAATGATCATGAATAATATCAGCGTTCTTGTGTTCTGCCACATCAATCATGGTACTGCAAGCATCATCAACCATCGTAAACATGGTTTCGGCAGCTTTACGTAAAGATTGTTGTTGTGCGTCAATTTCTTGTTGTCGTTGTTGATCAGCCATCAGTGCAGCATGCTCAACTTCCATAGCACACACTCGATTGAATAATTCCATGTATCGCATACGAGCATCCATATCATCATCATCCATTTGTGCTAGCACTCTTGTAAGCAATTCTCGGCAATGCTTGGTATCTTGTAAAGATGATTCCGCATGATCAAGCATTTCACGTGTATGAGCCCATCCCTGCATTTTGATCACAAACGCAGATGCATCATGTAATGTCTCTTCAAGCATTCGATATTGCTGGCATACATCCTCACGTGGCATCTTGGCCAATGAACAAAGTGCTCTCACATGGTCTACTTGTTGTGCATAATCGGTCTTGACACTATGGATGCGTTCCTCAAGTTGTTCAAGCGTGGATCGATCGGTGACCCATGCTGATCGAGCATCATGCATCTCATTGGCAACAATCCGTATTTGATCAATCAACTGATCCGATGCACGGTTTAGCTCCTGCACATGCTTTTTATGTTCACGTTTAACATCCGCTGTTGCTATGGCATCCATCAATATCTGGTGCTTGCAAGATACATCATCGTATTGGTCCTTCATGCTGGATTTGTGCTGACTATGTTCACTGCTTTGAGCTATATGTGCACGCATCACACTCAAACATGCAGTATCAATGTCACATGTGATTTCGTGCAATGATCGATCCATCGTCTTGAGACAGTGCTGTTGCTCATCCACATGTTGATTGTGTAAGTTTGAAAGATGACTCATTTGTGCCTTGAATGCATTCCAATGCTCCTTATCACGTACAGTCTCCTTGGCGAGTCCCCTGGCATAAGTCAATGCCTCCAATGCATCCTTTGCCTGAGAATGGAGCTTCTGGATCATCTCATGATCATCCGCATCTGTGAGTCGGGACCTGGCAGTATCGGTTGCATATCGAATGGCATGCTCAATCTCAAGAATATTGTCTTGACTGACTTTGATGGGATCCACTTGATGGACTGCACATGATTGGATGATGGTGTCAAGCTCAAGGCGGCAATTGTCAATAATCGCGTCGCATTCCGATCGCCTTGTGTTATGACGAATCACAGCATCCACACTAGCACGCTTGTCTTTGAGAGCAGCAAGTTTACTTTCAAGGGTCTCACGCACACGAGTATTGGTTTCTGCATCATTGTCATTGTGTGGGAAGATATATAATGCTGGATCATGAATACGTGTTGCCAATGCTTGAATCGAATGGGTGAGTGTCTCGAGGTCGTCAAGATTGAATAAATCATCCATTTCGGTCATCAATTGTTGCATAAAAGAACACTGATCCATCACCCGACGTGCATGTGATATCGAATTGGGAATATTCTTAATGCGTTGTTGTAAAGTGTATACTTTATCATCCATCATGGCGAGCGTATCTTTTGGAGCATCAACAATCTCTTGTACAACCCAATGTCGAATACAGTCATCCGGTACAGGTATTTGTATCACACATTGCTGTAATTCGTCAAGCGTTGCTGAAGCATTAGTTGGTGGTACAAGCGAGTCTTGTGTAGTGTATACGATTTGAGTGATGTCGGTATCCATCTGATCCACTTTGTTGAATAGTATATCCATTTGTTGATACCATAATGCCACCTTATTCTGATACTCAATCATGCGTTGCTGCCGCTCTTGTTTCAATCGGAATTCTTCAACTTGGCTCTCGAGATTCTTTTGCATGGCTGTGTATAAACAAATGTCATTATCGCCTGCATCAACAAAAGCACGCTCCATGGCAAGATAGTGTGCTGCAAGTTTAGCCATACGATCATCCAAATTGTCTCCATTATCTAGAAAAGCTCTGTTAGTTAGATATCATTGATCCCATAGTGAATACTATATCATTTACTTTGGAGTATGTCGTTCTGGATCGAACGATGAGTCGCTTCCCAAATATCCTTGGTACTTTGAGCTGCTTTCTGTAATACATGTTGCTTGATGGTCTGGTTCAAATGATTCGATTGCTGATGTAAATGATCCATGGTATCAAATGCTGGCTGCATGCTGATAAGCTTCATTGTCGAAGGCAACTGTGTGAAAGATGCTGATAGTTCATCGATCTCGGAGAGTACATCTTTATACTCTTCCTCATCATCAAGTTGAATAAACGAAATACGTTCGGTGCATGTCGTTGCACGCTGCATCCATGTCTTGATTTGATGTTTGACTTGACACACATCCTTGTATTGCTGCTGCAATGATATCAATGAACGAACAATAAGCTGAAGGATGCGACAGGATTCAGTAACAGCGTCGTAATATGAACCATGAATAGATGGCAAAAATGGACTTGGTCGTGTAGCACGCACACCATCTGAGCATATGTTGGTCAAGATACGTGTGTGATATTGTCGATCGAGTAATTCATACATATCACAAAACTCGCTTGCTTGAGTGACGAAATGATCCACGACATGCTGATTGGGTGCAGGATATGGATGTGCCATATCAAGCGTCCAAGTAGCTTGCTTGAGCTCATGATAAAGAATGATACCCGTCACTTTGATATCCAATGCATGATCAACTATATCCTTGACTCGTATACGTTCAACTTGTAATGTATGGGTATATTGTACCAAGTCGGTAAAGTTCCGGATTTGATTGATAAGCCAAGTTGGCATTTCTTGCTCATCCACCTGCAGATCATCTTGATAACTTGGTACCAATACAGAGGAATAGATATCTTGGTGACCGGATTCGATAGGTGTTACAGCATCCCAAATAGTGCGTGTGTGCTCAGATAATTTAGCTGACAATTTGGTATATTGTTCATGTTGCTGAATTATCATCAGTTGATCATCCAATTGCTGTCGAAACTGCTTCATTGCATTGTCCAAAGTCACGAGTGCCGTGTCAATGGTGGTCATCTTTTCATCCGTGATCGCGTGTGTATTTAATAAAGATGCCAGTTTGTCAATACGAAATGCTTCAAATGACGACATATAGCTGTGCCATTCATGATCCAATTGTTCCCAGTCACTACGATCCATGGCATCTTCAATTGTATACAACATATGACACGCACTATGAATGCTACATGTGCGGGAATCCAACCATGATATGCACATATCCGCATGCATCATCCATTGTTGAATATAAGTCGTGTGTTCCAATTTACGCTTATGGCACTGCAATGCTGTATCAAGTGAATCTTGAAGCGAAACGAGTGCAGTTTTACGATCATGGATGCGTTGCCAAATGGGTTGATTGTTGATATGCTTCGGATATGGAATACGTGCGGCAGTGTGTTCAGTGAGCGTAGTAAGACGATCTTTCAGTATATTGACTTGGGCTGTAGCTTGTTCCCAATCCCATTCATTCATTGCATGTTGGATCACGTGGTGAACTTGTTCTTCCAGCTCATTACTTTGTTGGATAAAAGCATCCATGTGTCGCTGTTGTTCCAATTGTTGATGTTGTCGTTCAATCATTTCAAGAGCAGCACGATGCTGATTTTCAAGAAGGCGTAACTGTGATGACATGAGATGATTTGTTGTGTAGCCATCAAGTCGGGCATAAGCGAAACGAGCTTTCACCATGAGCTCTTTATTGGCTGGGTCTGTTTTGGCCACCTGTTGTGCATGGCACCAGTCATTTTGCAGCTGTGCCACGTGTTGTGCATGTTTGCGTTGGCGTTCAGAGAACTTTTGTCGCTCCAGCGCTTGTCGAGGTGCAGTAATCAAATGCTGCAGGATCGTATGTGAAAGCATGTCGTTTTTCTGCAGGGATTCTTGTAGTGCATCATGTGAATGAGATACATTATCCATATTTGACGACCACGCTTTGATCTGGGCGATCCAGTTATAAAGATGATCATATTGAAGCTGTAACACATTTGATGCTGTGGCTGTTTTTTGCTGCAAAGTCGAAGCATGTATCATGGTTTGTTCCAGGTGACCGAGCCAATCGTCATCAAGTACCGTGGCTGAACTCAGTTTCAGGTGCACAAACTCGAGTAAACTACACAGTTGTTGGCTTATCTTGTTATCCTCCTCTATTACAATATATAAATGAGCATATATCCTGATCCTTCATTTCAAATATATAAATGAAACATACCGTGATGATTACTCTTGATAATAGCCATGTCATGGATCTGACACATATACTCGAGCAAATTTGATGATGATGATGATGATGGAGTGAGTTGCCAATGTTGCTCAAATAGACTCTGAGCGATATTGAGATTGTTGATATTGCCAGCGCGTTCAAGTCGTACGATTAAATCGGGTAGTGAAGATGGGAAGAAGCGATGAGCGAGACAAAGTAACAAGTCGATACATAAAGTAGTGTCAAGTTGAGAATCAGGTGGAATAGGTGGAATGATTCGTATAGCTGTGTAAAGAGCAAGTTGTGTTTGAAGCCACTCGAGTAAAAGCTCGACGTTGCTACAGAGATGCATATTAGTCATGATGTATTAGCATAGAATGAATAATATAACTTACTGTTTGGTTGATGGTGGCATGGATTATTCAACACGACAAGAGCAAGGAGAGAATGAAAAAAGAAAAAGAGAGGAGAGAAAGAGAGAGAGAAACAGGAAAAGGAATGGAAGGGGGGGTTGTTTGTGGGGTGTGTGTGTATGTGCGAAGGGGGTGAAGATGACTGAGCTATGGGCAATAGGAAGGGCGCGTGTTTTGGTCTTATGCAAAAAGCAAAGGTGACATAAAAAAGTGTAAACAATAAGGAAGGGAGAAGAGAAAGAGAGAGAGTGAGAGAAAAAAGCTAGAGTGACGATCCAACAATTGAGGGAGTTGGTCACCATGCAGCTGCTTGAACTCCTTTGATGGCAACGGGGCACAAGGGTTATCGTCAATTAGTTAGCCAATCATATCTCTTTTCCATTTCAACGATAATCATCCATTCTCCTCTTATAGTTGGAGAAATCCTTATTCTATTCGTTTTATCTTTTGTATCCATGGCTATTTTATGTTTCTGCGTATTCATTTTGGGTTGTATAGGATTGTAACTGATCATGTTGCTGTGATACATGTTTATTCCCAAATCAGGACATTTCCCAACCACGCGGTATCTCGACTCGCCGCTTTCGCATAGTTGACAAGCTTTACAGTGTGCAACACACTCCAATTAGCATGCATGCTCACGTGCCTTTTACGCAGATACAAGCACCAATCCACATTCTAAATGACACTGCATAGATAGGATCATATCCCTTCTCATTGAAATGTAGTTGTATCACAAGAGAGATCATGATGTTGCTGTATCCTGATTAACATTTATCTCATCATCCACAGGTACATGCGTATGAGTGCTGTTGTATATAACAAAGGAAATCGATCGATTCATCAAAGACTGCATGCAATCGTTTATTTGGTATCGTTATCGTCTTGAGTCTTTTGCTTTTTCTGTTGTTGTTGTGCTGCTGATTCTTTGTTCTGTTTTCGTTTCTGACGCCTTGCTCGTTTCTTGGCTGTCCTTTCCTCATCCTGCGCCTTCAGTGCTGCTCGTTCTTCTTCATAGAGTTGTTGCTCATATTCCTAACATTCCACTATTGAGCATATCATCTTTCACTCTACTCACTGAATACTTACTTTACGCTCCTTCTCATCCATTTCTTTTAAGCGAGCATATTCTCGTCTTCGATGTGCACGATAAACGTGAAAGTCGCCACTGCCAGCACCAGCACTAGAACCTATACTTAACACGATCAGACATCATAACCATTCCCTTTCTTGCATCTTGTCACTTACCTGGAACATTACGAACGAAATCTTTGGGTGGTTTAACACTCTTTTCTTTGGGTGGTTCTGGAATGTGAACGGGCTTGTCGATTCGACTAAACATCTTTTCCAATTGCTGTTGTGTCTTTTGGGTGACAGAGAGCTTGTGTCGACTAACACGCTGCTGCTGATCGTCTTTTTTCTCGTCTTCTGCCATTGGATCAGTGAAATGCAAGAATTCAGTTGAGAGGAAACCAGAGGAACAAGTGAGATTAATTTCCCCCCAGCTCTTTGTCTCATTCTTTCCTCACAACTCTACACCACCTTTACTCTTATAAACCAGCTTTACTTTATGCGTGTTGCAGCATGCAACCAAGACAGTACTCATTGTCCACTCCAATCACAATGACAACACAAAGCAAACTCTCGGTAACCAAGGAAGAGGAGACAACTCGAAACGTTCTACTACTTTATTGCCAACCAGCAAACTAAACATTGTAATGAGCACCGTGCGACCATTGTCAAGAGAAATGACTTGACAACTACGTTAGCAGCACTTGTCGACAGCAATCAGCTTTAGTGTAGACATGTGGTTCGTACTTGGTCTCGTGTGCAGGAGCGCTTCTTGTCGTAACATGGCTTTCCCTTTAGTGTTCACCAGCAAGTTCCACCTTGGCAACAGGCTCCATACCACAACCGCACGACAGTACAAAGATACTTTGCCACGAAAGCAAGCTAGCAGCAACCTTAAGCAACCACGAGATACTATCAGAATGTGTGTTTGGTCGATTATCGCCTATAAACGAATATCTTTCTGCTGCAGCCTATATTATCCACTGCCATTGTGCTCATTCCCTGTTATACCTGCAACTTGTGAGCACCATTGTCAAGCACCAGGCACCATGTCAGGATGAAGAAGAGGATAAGGAATACAAGATTGGATCAAAACGTAAGGATGTGGATGGATAAACAGAATGGATCATTTGCAATGACACTGATATCGGATCATTCTTCTATCTTTTACCTGAGCACGAGCAGTAGATAGTTTTCTTTCGATAAAATACAAGCTGTTGAGAACAATTGCAATGGATCATTGATATGAAGGAGTGAATGGAGATGGATTGATTATTGTGATCAGAGGAGATGTCATTGTCAACACCTGTATCATTGTCAACACCTGTATCATTGTCAGCACACATTTTCACCAGCGCAATACCATCAACATGTACAGTAACCATAGCAACCCATCCTTGCCGAACAAGACACACACGGATCAAAATTATTCTATTCAACAATATGTCACTGCCTCAGACACGCACATCATTGTTGTCAACACATGCATTGTCCTTTCCAGTACGGATACAATATTTCTTTTTTCGAGACACACTATGAACAGCTCAAACATGATTGTCACCAGTACATCGATCATCGTTTGCATTTGTAGCAGCACCATCTTTATTACCAGTACCCTGCTTCATCAAGAAAGAGGAATCGCTTTTACTTTAGTATCACCCATAGCATGTTAATCACCCACTGTAGAATATTAAAGGGTAATAAAAGATAACAGGAAAATGCGTCATTTGCATGTTCGTTTACAGCATTGAGCTGTTTCCATGGAGACGAGTTACACTATTAGTTGGAAACCACGTTGAAAGAATATGCAATTATAATGAACCCGACAATAGCATTAACTTTCAAGGTGCATCCATGGTCGAAAACATGCATCTGTGACAATAAAGCTTGGTGAAGATCACGTGCGCTGTATTAAGCCAACTCGGAGCTCTGCTTTACACACGGCCCCTTTCTTTTCTTTCACTGTTCATTCTCTCCTTTACACACGATTCCCTTTCTTCTTTTCTTTCATTGCTCATTCCACTTATATGAAGTGACACAAGTTGAACACACGATTTACAACCTGACAAGCATTGCAGCTTGAAGCAGCTCTTTGTTTTATTGTTTCCTTCCCACTGACGTACCACTTTGACTCTTACAAACCAGCTTTATTTTATGCCACGCTCTACCATTCAACCAAGACAACACTCCATGTGCGCTCCAATGGCAACCACAGTACAATGGAAACTTCCCATGCACAAAGAAAACAACTCCTAGTGGCAAACAACTAGAAACGTTATGATACTTTATTATCAACGAGCAAGTTGAACACTCTAACGAGCACCATGCGCCCATTGCCGACTTTTTCAGAGTTCAACTACATTTGCAGCACCTGTCAGCACCTGTCAGCAGCAATCAGCTTTAGTATACACGCGTGGTTCGCTTTGTGGTGTGTACAGGAGCGCTTCTTGTCATAACCTGTCGTTTTATTGTTCTCCACCAAGGTTCCAACTTGCCAACAGGCTCCATACAACAATAATCCGTCAATACGAAGAGCAGTTCACAACTAAAGCAAGCTAGCAGCAACTTTAAACAGCCAATGAGATACTATCAGAATGCGTGTTTAGTCGAATAACGCCTGGAAACGAATACCTTTCTGCTGCAGCCTAATATTATCCACTGCTATTGTGCTCATTCTCTTCCCTGTTATGCCTTCAACTTGTGGGTACTGTTGTCAAGCACCAGAGCCATATCAGGATGAAGAAGAAAGTGAAAATTATGGGCATATGTCAATTGATAAGGGTATGGATGAGAAAAAGAATGAATCATCGACAATGACACTTATATCATCCTTTTTTTATACATGAACACCAGCAGCAACTTGTGATCGTTATTGTCAAGTACCAGGGTCATGTCAAGATGAAGGAGAATATTGGAAATATAAGATTGGATCAAAGGGTAAGGATGTGGATGAAGAAAAGGATGGATCATTGGCAATGGCACTGATATTGGATCACATTTCTTTTTCTTACATGAACACCAACAGCAACTTGTGAGCACCATTGTCAAGTACCAGCACCATGTCAGAATGAAGGAGTGAATGAGAAATACAAGATTGGATCAAAGGTTAAGTTTATGGATTGGGGAAATCAAGAAGGATCACTCATCATGGCATTTTGATGTTCATTTTTATTGTGTTTACCACACTGTCACTTTTATTACAAGCAATGGTGCAATGTCAAGAGCAAAGAACCAGCGAAAACCGTGGGATTGGATATTTCTTTAAGCTTTCGATTGAACAACGGGATTATCATCATCATTTGTTTCAGCATTTCGTTCAAGTGAGTTACATGATCATCAATGACATTCAACAAGTGTATTGACTAGTTCCTTGTCCAAAGATAACAAGACAACAGCTACATGGTACATGTGACGGATAGGATAATCGGGTATGTGTGATGAGGGTAGTGCAGTGGATGGGATTGATATTAATCCAGTGTATTCTTACAGGTTAGTGCAGATAGTTCTCTTTCAATAAAACACAACTTGTTGACAACAATTGTAATGAATGATTGATGTGTCGCAGTGGATGGAAAAGGGATTGCTTACGAAATGATTATTGGCATCAGAGGAAATGTCATTGGCAACAAAGTGCCAACTATGCAACTACACCTCCCGATATTATCATGCCTTGCTTCAAAAACCCACCAATCATTCCTTTACCCTTATCCATCATTGCTCCCAACTATCCACTTCCAATAAAGCACGCATAAGATCCTCTTGCATATTTGACTGTAAATGAGCTGATTATATTGCTGCCTTGTATTATCAATTGGAACTTCTGTTGCTACCCTAGCTATTGTACAATACTACTACCACTCGATTATATAACTGTTTCTTGAGCTGTGCACTACACAATATGTATACAGTGTCACTTGTTGGGTAACGATTGCAAAGAACCAATGAAGCTCGACCATGTCACTTTCTTTAAGCACTGCTGGTACATTCCACAACTTGTTGCTTGCTGTACAGCATGTCATGCATTGCTGGTTGTCTCTCGATCTTTCCCGGTGTGTGAATTGACACTTATTGTGGTAACTGTGCTCGTCATTACAGGGCGGTGTCAAAGGAAAGGAAAAAAAAGACCACTTTGACTACTTGGCTCAGCTCGCTTAACCCTTTATTTGGCTCAGTTCGCTTACCCCTTTATTTAACACCGCATGTGCTTACAACGTCCCAGTAGCCTAAGACTAGATCAAATGCATATAATAAAGACACAGCAAACTACAACTGCTTGTCATTGTAATATACACTATAACATAAGGGATGCTGAAAAATTATAAAGGGTGCTGCTTATAGAAGTACCATTTTGTCCTTGTTTTGCATAATGTAATCCATATACGGTTTCCACTTATTACCACCTTACAATCCTGATATGCATAATAAAACATGTATTTATACAT